>JAXGGA010007102.1:0-64946 GCA_038373865.1 Uloborus plumipes
AAAAAAAACGAAAAAAAATTTTTTTTAAGACAACGAAGGAAAAAAACGAAGTTTAATTGACTTTGACTGGTGCAAATCTTGCACGAGTACAGCAGCGGACGCAATGAGAAATGAGAACCATAAAAATATGAGCTGATCTTAGATACATCATTTTGACGAAATACATTCTATCTGTTTGATGTCATTGGTTTATTTGGCATCATAATTTTTACATATTTCTTAAAATAATTTTCATGTTCCTAAATATTTCCTGGCAAGAAATTAAAAAAAAAAAAAACAAAACAAAACAAAACAAATGAAGGTTGAATTCTTTCAATCTTTCAACTTTTGAATCCTTTATTGTGGCGAATATTCGTAAAAATTGTAAAAAAATCTAAAAAGGACAAATTTTAGCAAAAAAAAGGAGGGGGGAGGAACAAAAAGGAAAAGTAACAAATAAATTCAAAGAGAGTTTCCTAGTTCTATTCCATATTCAAATGAGTTAATTTATCAATGTAAACCACTTTTCGATTTTTTTCGGTCAATTCTTAAACAGTGCATGCTTTGTATTCATTTATTTTTTTAAAAAGTAACGAAGTAGCGACTACTTTTCAAAAGTAGTTTGTAGTCGCTATATTAAAAAAAAAGTAGTTGTAGTTGTAGTTAACTACATTTATAACAAAGTAGTTGTAGTTGTAGTTCGCTACAAAACAAATGTAGTTTTTCCAACCACTGTTCTTACCGTCATAAAAGCTCAGTTTATCAGAATTACATGCCAATTGCTAATTTTATGTTTTTAATAAAAACATACGTACACAGACATAGATATTTTTATTTCTTAGCAAGTCATCTGCTTTATACTTTAAAAAAATATTTTTTTTAAGTTAAAATTAATCGCTTTAAATTTAATATTTTTACAGCTTTACTCTGAAGAAATTTGCAACCTTGATGGAACTGGTATTTAAAATACCAAAAATATACATAATATAAAACTCAGTTATAATAATATTTTCATTTGTTATTCGAGATTTTAAAATTAATTTATCTATAACAAAGTCAGTATTAATCTAAATACCAAGGACATGAAGCTTTGTTTGCCAACCCTTTTGCAGAAAGACAATGTGTTTTCCCTGTTAAAGTAAATCATGGTGCATATCTCCAGAGGATTCCTTTTCTATTTTCAAGCTCGAAACAACTTCTGATAAAATCAAAATAAAATGTTTTAATTTTCTTCATCTCTATTGTTTTCAAAAGCGCATTATACCGTTTTATGGAGTTTTGATTCATTGAAGTTCCATTTATACGTATATCAAATAAAAATTGACAATAGGCCATTCTTCGCTCTTCGCATCAGTAGGAGCAACCAAACACCGATTCTCTGTATTACAAAGTACATCAGAGAAAAAAAGAAACATCGACTAATTTATTGATTGAAGTATGCGGTTCTTTGGGTAACAATTTGATATAAAAGCTAAACCTTTGCTTCGTTCAATGCAGTCCGTTAAATATGCTCAGCATGATATTTTCATTTGCGATAGCAATTTGTTTTATTGCTAAAGTAAGTTATCTTTACTCATGTTACTTACTAATTATTTAATGCAAAATATTTCTACAGCCCATACTCAATAAATTTATAAAAACTATTTGTCACAGGGTCTGTTTGGTACCAAACATTTTAAGTATTTTCTGGATAACAAATTCGATCAATTGTGCATAGATTTTAGAAAACTTTTAAGTAGGTAACTGGATTGCGGAAATGGTTAAACATTCCCAAGCACTTTTTAAAATCACATTAACGGAGAAATTGGTTCGAGCTGAAGTTTCAAAAATGATAAAGCTCAATTTCAACTCAAAAGATTCTGGGCATTATTATTTATGCATTTTTTAAAAATAATGAGCGGAAAGGAAATAATATAGCCATAATAGAGGACGAAAATAGTTAGATTGAACGAAATAATAGTACACTGCGATTACTAATGAGAAACGCAGACAAAAAACAATATAGACAGACAGCTGACGTGGTCCTAGGAAGGCAGCGATGGAGTGGAAGAGAGGCGTCTCAGCCAGACGAGCGACGTTGTCTGGATTGCTGCCCGACGTCTGCGCATGAGAATTTCCAAGGTTTTTCGCAACCAGAAAACATCGACTGAACCATAAAGTTTGTTTTTAGATCTTATTGTCAGTTTGTCTGAAAAAATACTACGGTAGTTTCATTTAAAAATTAATTATTCATCAAAAACCAAAAACTTGTAAAAATGTAACTTTTTCATTATTTTGGGTAATTTCGGGCTTAATGCGAGACCGGAAGACGTTAACTGACAAAAACCAAATCAAAACACAACGTTTTAAGACTAGATTAGGAAACGTTACAAACTATGGCATTACGAAAACATCTAATTCAAAAATTAAAAAAATAAAAATAAAAATGAAGTTTTTTCATATTTTGTCAAACTTTAGGCTCTATGCGCGACCGGAAGATATTAATCGATTTCGATATTTTTTTCCCTCCTTTTCATCCTTCTTTTTGTCTTTATAATTAGCAACTTTTCAGCGCTATTACATTATGAAAACATTTAATTCAAATTGAAAAAGAGTATCACGAAAATGTAGTTTTTTTTTAATATTTCGTCAAACTTCAGGCCTTATGAGCGACCGAGAGATATCAACCGATTTCGATAATTTTTTTTCCTCCTTTTGTCTTCATAATTCACAACTTTTCCGCGCTATATAACAACTTCGAAATTTAAAAAAAAAGTGTTTTTCGACCCCCCTAATATAGAGTGAAGTAGTTTTATAGTTATGACGCTAATGCCTTCGGTTTTCAAATCAACCTTGTTTTAGGTGACCAATGCTTTCAAAAATTGCCAGGATTCGGATGACTGTGAATCGGATGAATGCTGCGTTAAATGGGGGATCTTTAGGAACGTGCCCAACTCTTGCCGAAAACTTCTTGAAGAAGGTAATTATGAATTGCACATTTTTTTCATGAGTATTTTGTATTTGTGGAAAATCATACCAACACCGTTTATCCGTTTTGATGCATGTTAAAACATTTATATTCATAAAACATTAAAGTGATGACATTATCTGCTTGCGATCAAAAGTTTATTAATTATTGTAGCAAGATAATGAGAGAACAACAAAATGTTAAAACCTTAGGAGCAAAGGGACATTTTTTGGTATAATGTAATTTATTTCTCATAGTTTATGGGTAAATTCAGTGTAGCATGACATCCAGAAGACTATAGTTCTGAAAGAATTAGCGGGATGGGATTTGTCGAATTCTGATGAAGATCTTTGTCGTTTTTGCTCTTGATCGTGTGCTAGTTTTTTAGAGTACGTATATGACTGGAAAACGGTTACCCGATGACTAGGGACTTACTATATTTGCATTCACCTTCACGTTTACTGCTGGTTTTAAGTCTATATCATCTTTCTGTTTTCTTTTTCTTTTTCTTTTTTTATTTATTTATTAATTTTTTTAACTCACATTATTCAAAGTGCTTTCTCAAATTTGTTCAATATTAATGAAATTATCCTGTTTTCTTTTTTTCGCTTTATCTATTCTCATCAAAGGTGTCTTTGCAGTGTATAAAAGCTTTTACTCAATCTTAAAATTGTAGTTTCTCATAAAATATGTTTCTCTTGAACTTGAAGAAACTGCGTGATTTCAATATGAAATCACGCAGTTTCTATTTTTAACAATATCTCTTCTATCTCTATCTCTAACAATATTCATCAGCGAGAAATTGGCTGAGAATATTGTTACTTTATTATCCTTAATGCTAACTTCAGCTTCCGTGGACAGTAATTTTGCTTTGTTCTTTATCTACACTAATTCTTCTAAAATAAGCGACATATTGAAAGCATCTTTCTTCTAGTTATCCTTCTAGAAAGCTTTATTATTATTTTTTGTTTTTATTAGACTTATTTCCTGATTACGATCTAATGTGCCAAACTTGCAGTTTGAAATTTTTCATGAATAAAAATGGTCGCATGAAAAGAAAAAATTGCCTTTATGAGCACATATTCATTGTTGTAGTCCGTAGAAAAAGCATCAATTTTAGTGATGTACCGTAAAATGTGGCGTAAAGGAACAGTGGGGTGATTAGGAGCAAAACTTCCTAATCACACAAAGAAATTCTTCATAAATATATCATCGAGTATTTTTGGCAGTTACATATTTTTTCTAGAAAGGTAATATTATAAGTAGGATTTTTTTTTTTTTTTTTGTTATTCTGGCAACACTATTGGTTTTTGTGCAAGGCTGCAAGCGGAGCGCTAAAAAACATCAAGTTTTCATAGTCTGCAAAATTTTGTATGTAAGTACAGACCCCTTTCTATTTCAAATCTAAGAAAATTATTTTTCAATTGTGCATATATCTGAGCAACAGAGTAGCACATTAAAAGAGACAACACATTTTAATTGTGGCATAAAAATGGAAAATTCTTCATAATGACATAGTATAAGGATTTGCGGGGTGAATAGGAACTGTTCCAATTCAAACTTATTTAAAGGAAACAGTTTGAAAAATTAATATTCTAACCCCAATTCTTCTAACAAAGACAATGATTTATTACTGTTTATGCCTTCTCGTGAGCAACTAGATTTTAGAATGACAAAAAGTTGCAGATTTCAAAAGGTTTTTGCTCCAGGAGACTTCTTTTTACTGAAAATACATGGAGGAAAGACATACAAACTTTCTGTAGCAAAAGTCGAGCACACAGACAGTGATGAATAAGTGGGAAAATCTGACAGGACAACCCCCGAAACCCAAAGATTTCAAGAAACTAAAGAAAAGGCAGAGTTCATCCTAGAAGATGTTATGAAAAAACTTCAGCCAAGCTACAATTGCTAGTTTTAAGGACAAGTACATATTTGTGGACGACATGAGTGACTTCTATTCCTGTTAAATCTTTGTATTTCAATTCTAAAGCATTTCTTAAAATTACTTTTAATTTTTTCAAAAGTTCAAAATTATTTTGAATTTTTACAAATTATAAGCGTTTACTGGTATTGAAATTAAACTTTTATTCGACAGTAACTATCAGTTTTTCTTTTCCCCCATTTTAAATACTCATGTTTCTGAGACCTATTGCAGGTTAGAGTGAAAAAAATAAAAATTTTAACAAGTGTTTCGATTGACCCCTATCAGCGGGGTGATTCGGAACACCCATAATTTCCTATACTACATATAAACAATAACTGTTCAAAATGTTTTATCTTTGCTTGGAATATCAAAAGTAAAACAAGACCGAAGTTTTTACCCAAAAAATCAGATTAAAAAAAATCTTTTAACTGCTTCTTTTTACAATCAAAGATGAAAAGTGTACCGATTCACCCCATTTTACGGCACTAAGGTTTTTTCAGCTAAGTCTAAAATACATGCATTATTTTTTTTTAAGGGGAAACATGCATTGACCCAGAGAATAGGTTCCAGTTTCGAGATGGAAGCTACTTTTATAAATGTCCTTGTAAAACCAATTTAAAATGCACCGAAGGGCAAACAATACATTTTCCACGAGTAAGTATATCTTATTTGAAAGCACTTTACTGGTAAATTAAGCAAATGAACTGCACCAAAATAAAACTTAGCATCATAATTCATTTCTTGAATTATAATTGGAACTCCCACATAACGAAGCCTGAACTGAAATAATTTCCTTCACCGGGATTAAGTGAATGAGTCTCTGTCACCTAAAAAGATGACAAAAATCTCTGTCATCTGTTCAAAAAAAAAAAAATACATCTTGAATTCAACTGATGTTCTTAATGCGCTTTTATTAGTTTCACTTGTGGGTTTGTCAAATCACTTGTGGGTTTGTATGTAACTCTGAATAATAGATAAAATTCACGTTCTTTACAAACATACAGGGGTGCCCAAGCCCATCCCCCCCCCCAAGCTCAATGGCGCAATCCCCCCCCCCAAGAAAAAAATTAACGATCCTCTTTTTTTATTTTACTTGTTTTTTTTTTAATGTTATTATTTTTTTAATTATAACTATTTTTTTTAAATATATTATTAATTTTTTAAAAGTTCGAACTATGCTCAGAATAGAGTCGCTTTTTTTCCCTTCCAGACATTCCAAGCACACACACGCACACAAAAATAAATAAATAAATAAATAAATAAGTAATTATTTAAGAAAAAAAGAAATAATTTGAATTAAAAAAAACAAATTAATTAATTTTTATTGAAACAATCCGTAAATAATTTTAATTAAAAAAAATTAATAAATAATTTAAATAAATAAATAAATTTGTTTAAAAAAATTCCCCCCCCCCCCAAAAAAAAAATTGCGCCATAATCCCCCTTGTGGGCACCCCTGCAAACATAAAAGTAATAAGTTTAATACTATTATTAATACTAAAGGCTAAACTATATCATATAAACGATATTACTTTTATTACATGTTGATGTATTTATTATAAATGCATCTAAAAGCATATTTTTTTAGTTTTTTAAAACTAATTTAAAGATTATTCGCAATGACGAACTGCGATAGGCGTGCGTGTGTGCGTTGCCATGTGTGTGTGTATGTGTGTGTTCGTATGCGTGCTCTTTTGCCATCATGTCCTTCATGGTGGTGCAACGGGACGCACCCTTCTGCAAACTCCGTCTTGCTGCACCACCATGTGCTGTATGCTGCCTTTCTAAGCGCTAAAGTGGTATCTGCAGTCGAGCTTTAACCGAGTATTAGATCCAGATGATACTTTTACAAAAAAAGTGCAGATGTTAAAAAGTGCAGATAACACTTTTGTGCTTAGCACTGCAGTATGGGCCCCTGAAGAAGGCGGTGGAAAGTAGACTGCTAACTATAAAGAGGGACTACACGAGGTTTGAGGTCCAAAAAGAAAACAGATAGCAATTTGTCATTGCTCAAAAAGAGAAAGAAGACGAAAATTTACGCAAGGTGGTTTCTCTAGGCTCAAAATGTCATAAAGAAATTTTCTTGAACGAAATAAACATTTGATTGTACCAATGTGTGACAGTACCATTTAAATTGTTTTATTTATTCATTAGAGCCCTGACACTTCATTAGAGCCCTGATGACTGGTTTGTACGTAGTTCTTTGAAATCTATAAGCAGAAAAGACTCATGAAAGTAGTCAGAAGCATAATATTGAGGTATATTTATGACTACACTTGCGTTAAATAACTGAAAATTAGTCCGGTAAAAAATAAAAAGCATCTGGGGTCAGTTCGGATACGAATGCCTTCGCTGTAACTTTTCAAAAGTATTTAGCAAGATGAATATTTTATTTCTTGTACGCATGAAAATCTTGAGCACATCTTACGAAATTTATCGATTAAACATTTGCAGAATTTCAGCATTAGCATTAGCTGCAAAATAAACTGCTTAACTTTCCATAATTCCTACAATTTTGCATCAAAAACCAAAGAAATATTACTGGCTTAACCAGTGGTTGGAAAAACTACATATTTTTCGTAGCGAACTACAACTACAACTACTTTTTTATAAATGTAGTTAACTACAGCTACAAATACTTTTTTTTTAAATGTAGCGAGCTACACTACTTTTGAAATGTAGTTGCTACTTCGCTACTTTTTAAAAAATAAATAAATACCGTAAAATGGGGTGTATAGGAACAGCGGGGTCAATCGGAACAAAACTTCCCAACCGTACAAAGAAATTCTTCATAAATATACTATTGGGTATTTTTCGCCATGAATTTTTTTTTAGAAAGGTAAGATCATAGGAAGTAGGAAAAAAATACTTTTGTCAATCTGGCAACGCTACTGGCTTCTAAAGAGGGCTGCACGTTGAATGCTAGAAAACATCACATTTTCATAGACTGCAAAACTTCATATGCAAGAACAAACCTTCTTATATTTAAAAACTATAAGTGGTATGTTTCAATTATACATGTATCTGAACAACAGAATACCACATTAGAATTTACATTTTTTATAAATTGTGTCATAAAAGTGAAAAATTCTGAAAAATGCCATAGGAAAAAAATTTGCGGGGTGAATCGGAACACTTAGTTCTGTTGTTCCAATTCAAACTTAGTTGAAGGAAATTGTTTGAAAAATCAAGATTCTAACCCCAATTCTTCTAATCAAGACAGGGACAAGGATTTATTACTGTTTATCCCTTCTCGTGAGCAACTAGATCTTAGAATGACAAAAGTTACAGATTTCAAAAGATTTTTTCTCCAGGAGACTTTTTTTTACTTAAAATAAAAGGGAGAAAGTCACATAGACTTTATGTAGTAAACGTCCAGCACACAGACAGTGATGAATAAGCGAAAAAATCTTTCAGGACAATCCCCGAAACCCAGAAATTTCAAAAAACTAAAGAAAAGGCAGAGTTCATCCCAGGAGATGTTATGAAAAAACTTAAGCCAAGTCACAATTGCTAGTTTTAAGGACAAGTACATATTTGTGGACGACATGAGTGACTTCCATTCATGTTAAATCTTTGCATTTCAATTCAAAAGCTTTTCTTAAAATTACTTTTCATTTTTCATAAGTTCAAAATTATTTTGAATTTTCACAAATTATAAACGTTTACTGGTACTGAAATTATACATTTATTTGACAGTAATTATCTGTTCTTATTCTCCCCCATCAATATTACTCATGTTTGTGAGACCTATTACAGATTAAATTGAAAAAAATAAAAATTTTAACAAGTGTTCCGATTGACCCCTATCAGCGGGGTGATTCGGAACACCCATAATTTGCTATATATTTTAATAATAATTGCTCAAAATCTTTTGTCTTTGCTTGGAATATCAAAAGTAAAGCAAGACCGAAGTTTTTACCCAAAAAATCAAATTAAAAAAAAATCTTTTAACTGCTTTTTTTACAATCAAAGCTGAAAAGTGTTCCGATTAACCCCATTTTACGGTAACAAGAATACACTGATTGAAGATCGACCGAAAAAATTCGAAAAGTGGTTTTGATTAAAAAATTACCTCATTCGAATGTGGAATAAAAATAGGAATTGTCTTTGAATTTATTTGTTACTTTTCCTTTTTGTTCCTTTTTTTTTTGCTAAAATTTATCCTTTTTAGATTTTTTTTACAACTTTTATGAATATTCACTACGAGAAAAACCTTGTTTTTTTCCCCTTCGTTCTCTTTTTTTTAATAATTTTTTTCATTTATTTATTTATTTTTAAATTTAAAAGTAGTTTTCAGAAATCGCTACAAACTACATTTTTTTTTTGTATCGCGCTACTCACTACTCTACTTTTTTTTAAAGAGTAGTGCGCTACACTACAAACTACTAAAAAATGTAGCTACTACAGTAGTTTCGCTACTTGTAGCGCACTACTTCCGACCACTGGGCTTAACGAGCAGTGACCTTTTATGTCCTGACAAATGAATCGATCACATAAGCTTAATTTATGCGTTAAAAAGGACAAAAATGCGTTTACTTGAAAATATTTGATCTGTGTTTTCTTTTCTTATTTGTCAACATAATTTGCGTCATTTTGGCACATTAACTGTCAATATTCATGTCACAGGTGGCGCCATACAGGTACTAATAGTATTTGAATAGTTATAGAAGACTGTCAAATTTTTCACGCAGGCGTCGCAGTGAAAAATTGTTTAGAAAAGACAATAACAAAAACAGCCATAAAAAATAGAATTAATGGAATTAAGAGATGCGTTACAAAAACCATGCAAAATTATTACCATCTATTATTCACTGTGATATTGACAGTTTACTGTGCTTGGTTAGCTCTTTTTCTCAACTAGTCAAACTTGTCTACCTCGAATTTCACGGGACAGAAGAAAAGTTTGAGATACCGAGGTTTCTAAATACAGAGAGTTGTATAAAAATAGGCGATTAAGATAAAATCTAAGGCTCAATTTCATATCTACTATTTTGCACCGATATTGCTAATATTTTACAGTATAACAAGTTGTGATCATATATTCAACTAATTTTTTTTATTATACTGAGAGCAAGTTAATGTAAATCATTAAGGACGAAAATTTCTTTGCAAAGAATGACGTTCGAAAATATTGAATTTTTTCCTACCATTGTAACAATTTGAACATTATGAATTGCATTTTGTTTTTAACTTCGGTTTTCGGGAAAAAATCATTCGGGATAAACACGGGGGGGGGGGGTTGAATTTATGCAATAAATTTAGGGAAACTGAAAAAATCCACGTAGAGAAGTTTTCGAGATAGGCGGGTTCGATAGAAACAGGTTCTTCTGCGTACCATCATGTTTTCCCTTTTAATTAAATACTATTCATATTGCTTGACATGCAAGCGTATCAACTAATGATAAGCTTTTCTGATGCACTCAAAAACTATAACATTTACAACTTTCCTTTCAGCTTGGTCCTGTATCTTATAACAATAAATGTGTATCTGAAGACTCTGAAGATGATGCTAATGAATCATCGAAGAAACTGAAGTTCACTCAAGAAAAAGAAGTTTTTTTCTAAACGAATAAAAATATGCTAAATATCAAGTCAAGAGATTAAAACTCTATTATAATTCTCGGTATAGTTTGTTCTTTTTGCTTTACTAATCCAACCACACACACATTAACACCTTATTGTTAAAATTACCAACAAAATCTAAAGATTTTCGTTGAAGTGCAGATAAATCAAGTGTATGGGGAGCGTTGGACAAAACACGACCCATTTTTATTTTCTTTCCTTAAGCAGTGACGTGTATAAAACTACAATTGTTTCCCTTTTAATAAAAAAAAACCCTCTAGTTTTAAGAAAAAATGTTTTAGCGGAGAGTGGGGCAGCAAGAGACAGGTGGTAAGAGGACAAGTGTCTTTTTTTTTTAAACCTTGCTACAGGAAAGAACTCTTTCAATTGAATTACTGAGTCCAAAATCACTAATTAATTAATTTTCAAGTTGGTAGTCACATTACACTCCAATAAGTATTTTCAAATCATTTACATAGTAAGTTATAAAAGTCAAGTTCATGCGTTGCAATTTTTTTTTTAACGATTTCTAAAATTACTGCTTTAAGTGCTGGTAAATCATATTTACTGACACTATATATGAATGATTATTGGTAATAATGAATAATCGTATCATATTACCTCTGGTCCCAATTATTTCGGGTTTTTGGCGTTGTACAGTATTTTGTATTGATGCTTCATTTAAGCATAGGATAATAAAATTTCATCTCTCCATGAAAGGTGCCTTGAAAATTACAGTAGTGATCAGCTTTGGAGATGAATATGTTGAAGGAAAAACGAAGCTTTTAGGGTCAAAACAAGTTCCATCTACTTTTTAAAGTACAGGAAAACATTCATGGTTTGAAACTTATTTTAAAAAAAAATCAGATGTGCCAGCAACTTTCTATGTGAATGAACCAATGAGTTATAATACCTAGAGGAGAGAGAACTTCCTATACTTCAGTATTCAAGCTCGCAGTCTGAATTTCCAGTGAGCATGGCAAAACGTTTAGCACAGTAAAACATCTTGTTCAATAGCAAAAGACCGCTTCTTTTAAAATCCCAAACAAAGAAGATCAAGTACTCGAAAAATGCATAGCAAAACGCTTCATAGAAAAAAAAAACTTGAGCTTAAGTGTGAAAAGGGCAATCCTTTTGCCATTCTCGCTTGAGCAAAAAACGGACCGCAGAGTTCACTCTCCTCTTAGCATAAGAGCTCAATGGATTGAGCAAGAAGATATGTTCCAAATCGCATTGTAGCATGATAGTATCCACCAAGTACTACAAGAACTTCTGAAAACTTTTGGATTTAGCTGGTTTGGACACTTAACCAGTGATACCTTATCTTATTTTAACATACATATATATATACTTACATAATGCGATGGCACTTTTCCCAAGTTGCAATGCTCGTATCCCTGCACGTCTGAAGTATGATCGCAAAGAAGTTTGAAATCGGACGATATGAGGTCCTTGCTCCAAGCAGCCTGACTGCGTCCATCTGTATAATCAGGAACTGTCGTGTGCTTAACAAAAGCTACATCACCGTGGCCCTCAGCCAGACATCTTAAAGCACCAGCATAACCACTGAATCTTTCTTTTGAATCCCTGGAGCACCTGTGGAGATTGAAGATTCAGCTATTATTAAAGCTGCCGTTTCAAGTTGAAAATGCAGTTTTCTGTCTGACAGAGATGTAAGTAATGCTCCTTATAGTAAATAGAACACTGCCTCTTAAAAGATTGGGGCCTTTAGCGCTAATTCGAAATAAATTCTGTATTAAGTTAGGGATGAGTTCGAAAGTCAAGAGTGGATGTTTACGACTCTTCATGATTTTACTTTAGTTGTTTATTTAATTTATAAATATCAAAGATTGCTCCTAATATTTCGAAGCAACACAATTAGAAATAGATGAGCCTTCATATAGTCATGTTGTCCAATCATAAGATGAAAGATGACTATAACTGCAGGACGTAAAAAACTTGGAACAAAAATGATTTCATTTAATTTGCCGAAGTAAAAAAAAAATGCAACTACAGCATTAGACTGCTGTGAACGTCACACAGCTAGCGAGGAGTTTTATACTCCAAATGGCGTCAAAGAAAAGTATTGATAAAGTTAACTTTTAACGATGATATTGATAAAACGTAAGCCACACTGATGAGTAAACTACAAAACTGTAACAGTAGCAACAAATGTGTAAGCTACTGGTAATAAGATAGTTTTCTAATTAATAATGTGGAATCAATGACACGAAATTCTACGGCAAAATTTTTGTCGCCCATCAAGCATTAAGTTTAAAGTGATGTTAATTCGAACTAAGCTTATAAATCATCATTCTTTTTGAGAATATAAAATGTCCTCCCTGAGAATCCTTGTCGTCATGAATTGGGTGATAATTTCTAATTGAGCAATAATTTCTTGGTTTTAGGAAAGTCCCCAGAAGATAAAGTAGTGGTGATACAAGCTGGGCCGTCATTTCACATTTTACCTGAGGGGGGGGGGAGGAAAAAGGTTTATATCCAATGAAAATTATAACAAAAAGCAGCAAAATCATGTCCACTTATATATCCTGTTCCCCTACATGACCTGTGAATACAATACTAACATTTTAACCAAACAGGTGGCAGAACACGGTGTGGAGGATCATCATTGCTATTCTTTTCGAACTTCGAAGAGTCTCTACAAGGAATTTTTTGAAACTATTCGATAACGATTCGAGACACAATAATTAGAGTAATTTCAACAGTTATTTAAAATAGGTGGCGAGAGGGGTAATTACGTGTAACAGTTCTTACTTGTTAAGCCTATTTTCATCTCCAATACAGTGTCTGCAAAGAAGCTCACTGGCTACTCTTCCTGGGTTGTATTTCGTGTTGTTAGCACCGGGGACACAGCTACCACCTGAGAAAAATTCTGCTACTGCGGCAGCTCGGTTGCAGCCGTGATCAGAAGACAGTAGATCTTCTGAAAGCAAAGCTCCAATAGGCATGACCCATCCAGCTGTTCGGCCCATTCCAGTATGGCAAGAACGCAGTCCTGTAAATTATGAATACATTAAGATCTAGGCTATTTGTGCAAAAAATAATTATTAGTAGCAATGAAATATGAAAAAGAAGACATTTTATGTGTTCAGAATGTAACTCAAGCAAAAGTACTTTCAAGCAACATGAGACATCTAACCAGGGTTATTTTTTTTTTAAGTGCGTTAGGGAGCGGAATTCATGTAGAATAAAGACGTTAGAAAATGAAAAAGCAAATATGTTTCTTAATTATTAAAAATAAAGGAAGACGTATATCTATGGGATTGTATGTGTGTGTATTCGCGATCTATAGAACAGACTAGAACTTAAGATTAAAAATGTTAGCATTTCGAATGCTGAGGATGTGCACCTCGGTGCCTTTTATATTCTTATCTTTGAAGTTAGTTAAGTTGTTTCGAAAAAAATTTATGCAAATTTAGTAACAATAAAATCAAAAACTTGCCGTCAAGATTTAAATTTTATCTCATTTATCATCATTGTTTTATTTTATTATGCTTTGTGATAAACTTAAGGCTTACTCTTCATAAAAATATGTATTCTCCCTAGTAATTGTTTAAACAGGATTTAAATTCTATGCTCTATAATCTTACCTCTTAAATCAGATAATCTCTTTACATCGGTAGCAGACCGCAAAACAGCAACAGCATAATACGTTGCGTCAGTCCCGTTATACAGTTCTCCAGCAACGGGCTGCAGGCCAAAATATCTGCAAGTAAAACGCAGTTAAGCGTACTACTTCTAACTAAAACTTTGATTTTTTCAAAAATCAATATTTACATGAAATAGATAATTGCTATAATTACTAGGCATTAAATAATACTCTGAGATACTGAAAACATCGTTTCAGTAATATTAGTGCTTTACATTTGTACTTTTGCTTGACATTATATATTTTGGGTAGATGACACACAGCTATAGTTAAGGCAAACCTAACCTGGCAGTGTCGTAATAATATGACTAGGACCTGAGGAGACTTCATAGTGCTGCCAGGTTAGATTTGGCCCAGCAAAACGAACAATGTTAGCTTGTTTTTAAAACTATGTAAAAAAAAAAAACTCGCTTCAACGATAAAGAATCAATTTATTACATGCAAGAGATTAAATAATGAATCAGACAAAAATAAGGACATTGGTTACATCGTGCTTCGATAAATGAATCTGAAAAAGTGCATTATAAATTGATTGTCTGAACGGAATCATATGTCTCTATGTTTAAAATACTCTACAAAAAGTGAAAATTGGAAAGAATGAGGGAGTTGATAACATTTTATCAAGAGGAAAAACAGCAAGGAGAACAGAAAACATCTGCCTTTTAGCTATTACCCCATATTCCAATGCTACTTTAAAACTAATTCAATGATTGTAAGATCCAAAAGTTGCATACTCGTTTTGACAGTTTCAAGGAACACCTCTTTCAGTACGAGGTGATAGAGACGTGCAAGAAAAATAGCAAACCAATGTTCAAGCGTGCATGCTAAATAAATGTCTGCAAATATAGACAAAAACATACGTAGATAAAATCTAACGTCTAACGAAACTTTCAAAAGACAATGCACATTAAATAAATAATTTAGAATTTTCACAAGAGCCCCAGACATCGTCTGTCTATTTTATTAATTAAAATGAAGATTGGAAAGGAGTTAAAAAATATCAAGCAGAGGACAATATTCAAGACCGATCGTACAAGGTTGAAGGTGAAAACTGCTTTGTGCAATTACGTAATTATTTAAAATAAAGCCTTGATACATTTTCTCTAGTCAACCCTTTTAACGGAGCGGTTTTTGTTTTTTGTTTTAGCTCTCCCAACCCCACCCCCCAGTTTTCAAGATAATCCGTTACTGAGAAGGGTAACTTTTTTTTCTTTTCTGCATTTTTTGAGTACTGATCACTAATTTTTAGGTAGTTGCGCTTGGGTTACTTCAAAAACAAATCCAATAGAATATAATGGAAAAAAAACTTTATCCATATTTTGACATGATGCTTCAAGCGCTTATGCCAACTGCTCTTTCACTCACAGCATCACCTATAATTGAAGGGCTTGGGAGATGAACGGGTATTGTGACAAAACAGAAATTGCGAGTAGCTAAAGTTCAAAGTTTTATTGTTGCAGTTGTTGCAGCTTTTTTTGTCTGGTTTTGTCGTTAGTGTGCGTATGATATTGGTCTGATGACATCTACCTTTTGATTTACCAAGTTTTATTTACTTTCATGTATCCATTAATTACCATTGTCCAAAGTGTTCATTTTTTAAAATGTAACATAGCCCCTTCATCCTTCAATCCCTTCAATTACAAAATCTAAGCTATATCCGCCACCAGGGATGAATGTTTAACATTTGTTAATGTTGAAGATCCTGTGCCACATGGAAAGACTTAAAATTTGAACTACAACCAAATTTTATATTTTATCGTGAAATAATTGCTCGCTGGCTATATTGTCTAGTTTTCAGAGTCTGACTGAGAAATAGGAGGTTTCGGGCTCTACTTCCGGTTTGGGCATTAATGTACTGCCTCTCTCCTATACTTGTCCTATTTTTGTATGAATGTATGGTTGTGCTGTGAGGGGTTGCCTACCATATAAACGGGTCCTTATGTCATATTGGTACCGTGTAAATCGGGCTTCACACTAGATTATGGTACAGTTGGGAAAGTGAAGCAGCCCACCCCAAATTTCCAGCAGCCTAGCTGGCACAATACAACAAATAACCGGTCCGCGTCTACAGTAGTCAGAAATTGTGCATACACATCCGTTATGAAACACTGAAGATATATTCCTTTCCTAGCGTCACATACCTGCCGCCTTTGTAAACATCACCACCATCCAGGACTACTAACTCTGCGTGCCCGTCTTTTACATTTTGCATGCAAGCTACTTTCGAGGGTGATTTGATGCACTTGACGCTGGGCCACACTCCTCCAGTCTTCATGACTTTCGAAAAATCTTCGCATTTGGACATTTCTTGGACGGATGTAACGCAAAATCCAGCGTCATAATCATCGGCACATCCCACTCGGGACTTACGAATGGTGTCAATGAAGTCCCCTAAGAAATAATAAGAATAATGTAATGCAGGGTCCGGAGTAAAAGTAATAGTAGACTATAAAAGAGACAGAACTTCGAAACAAATTGAAAACTTTATTGAAGCAACATTGAAAAGAAAAAAAAATGTACGTCATTTACCATACCATACATGACATTACTTCGTTTTGAATATGACATCATACAGATATTCGCCATTAAGATCAGCGCTTTTCTACAGGAGTCGAATAAAAGCTTCTACCACCCCAACAAGCACGTTCAATGGGATCTACTCTACAGCTGTACGCATCATTTCCTTGAGTTCAGACACCGTACAAGGACGTGTACTCAAGGAAAGGGTGCTTACAGCTATGGAGGAGATCCCATTGGATCGGTTGTGGAAGTTTTCTTTCGACGATCGTGATGGCTACCATCAGTATGGTGTCATATTTCAAACCAAGTAATGGTACGCATGATATGGTAAATGGCATACTTTTTTCTTCAATGTTTGTTGCAATTTGTTTTGAAGCTCTGTCCTTTTTATATCCTACTATCGATTACGCCGAACACTATACAAATAGCAATAAATTATTACTTTTTTTGTAACGCTTTTTTAATGTATTTGTAGTGCATATGATACTCAGTTATTGCGAATTTAATCGCCCTAATGTCTATTAGAATTATTTTCTTGTTGCTGGTGAGTTTTGTATGCCTCAGCAACAAGAAAATTATGCATCGCAAAAACAAGCGTGAGTGATCTCTCAAGTCTTTAAGTCAACTTTCGGCTCAAACACCATTTTGCTTTAATTCATCCCTAACGTCACCACATTAGTTAAACTTAGACTATCAGAGAAAACGAAAATAAAAATACTTTTATCTATCGGGTTGAAATTTCGAAATATTAACTATTATTATTATAATATTTATTAAACGTTAGATGGTACGAATTGAACCTTTGAGCAAGAAGAGCAAGGAAATCAAAAACAACGTAACTAGACAATAACTGGCAATAAACTGTGCACGCGTACTTCGGAGTTAAAAGGAACTTCTTTTCTAATGCAAAAGAAGTGGACTCATGGATGAAAAGACAAGCTCAATTCGTTTTCATTAAAAAGGGGGAGTTTCTTGAAAACCCACACACAAAACAAGTGAGTACAATTTCTTGCTAATTTTAACTGCTACATTTCCCACAGCAAATGTGGAGAAATTTATCTGCTACTCCCCTTTGCTAAACAAATAACAAGACTTAATTTACACTGCTCGACATTGAAAATGCAACACCAAGAAGGAGTGGTCAGAAATTCATGCAAATTTTACCGTAGAAGCACGTCACTGAGTTATGCAAATGATATGAAATGCGCAGCTCTCCGACGCACGTGAAGTAAGATATAAGAGAATGAAGTTGAAAAGTGGGCTATGTTCATGTTGGTTTTTCTGCCAGACTAATTATCGGAGAAATTTGGTTTTTGTCTCGAAGGATACGTGTGATAGGAGGAAATGCCACGCCGTCCTCAACGAAAACACTTCCAGCATATAGACGACTTTACAAGGGGTATGGTGATCGGCCTGAGAAGAGGAGCTTGGTCCATACGTCAAATTGCAGCTGATACCCACATGGATGCAAGCACTGTGCATCGGCTGTGTCGGAGATGGTTGGAAAGAGGAAATGTAGCCACATTGAGGGGTGCAGGTGCAGCCAGAGTGACGTCAGACCGCTTGGATCGACGGATTCACCGACAAGCTGTGGCGGACCCGCAAGTCACTTGTACGTCGATTCTGCAGCACGTGCGAGGTACCTTGGATGTTCCTGTGTCGACAGAACCATTTCCCGTCGACTGGTTGCACGTGGCCTGCAATCACGGCGCCCGCTAAGAAGACTGCCATTGACCTCACAGCACAGACTCCAACGTTTGGAATGGTGCCGGACCAGAGCGACGTGGATGGCAGAATGGCAAACCGTAGTGTTCTCAGATGAATCCCGCTTATGTTTGTCCAGCGATAGTCATCGCATACGTGTGTGGCGTCGACGTGGAGAAAGATCGAATCCGGCAGTAACTGTGGAACGCCCCACAGCGCGACAACGTGGCATAATGGTTTCGGGCGCTATTGCATACAATTCCGTATCACCTCTAGTTCGTATTCGGGGCACTATGACGGCCCAACGATATGTAGATAATGTACTGCGGCCGGTGGCAATCCCCTACCTTCAGGGTTTGCCAAATGCACTTTTTCAACAGGATAACGCCCGGCCTCACAGTGCTCGAATCAGCCAACATGCTCTACGAGGTGTACAGATGCTTTCCTGGCCAACATACTCTCCTGACTTGTCACCAATCGAACATGTGTGGGACGTGATTGGACGCCGTTTGCAGAACTTGTCACTGCCTCGTTCAGAGGACGAACTGTGGCAAATGGTTGAAAGGGAATGGAGTGCCATCCCTCAGGACACCATCCGCAGGCTTATTGACTCCATGCTTAGACGTGTTTCTTCGTGTATCGCTGTCCGCGGTGGTCCTACTTCTTACTGAGCCGACGCCGTCCTCGCTCTAAATTTTGCTTATTTATTTTGAAATAAATATCACTTATTTTTCCATGCTGTCTCTGTCTTCTTACCAAATTTCATCAATTTCTGACCACTCCTTCTTGGTGTTGCATTTTCAATGTCGAGCAGTGTAAGTTGTATCTTAATTTAACTGTGCGATACCTAAATAAGTGATGTAAGTGCTACGTTCGTCTTGTGTTCGCTTCAATCCGCTCACTTTATTGTGCGTCAAAAACGTCTTGTAGTACCAATCTGGTCTCCGTACTTGAGGAATGCTGTACCGGATTTGCGTATCCAGAAAAACTTTAACTAACCTTTCGTGTTCTTCAGGATCAGCTGAAAAAAAATACACAAGCAACATAAGCGAAGTTTTTGATAAATTCTTTCACAAAGCAACTGGTTTTATTATTAAACATTACAACTCATTCACTTTTACATCGTTCAACATAAATCGTGACAATATTTGGACGATGACAGAAAGCCACTTGTATAACAGGGTGAACCAGCTATTGAAAAACACTTCCACAGTAAACTGCCCTGATTGCATCCAGTCATGTATTTTGACTTGATATTCTCCAGAATCAATACGGTTAGCTAGCGAAGTATTTATTTCCTATCTTGTAAATCAAGTTGCCCCAAAATATAAATGCAGAAAAAAGAGAAAAACACACACTTTGAAAACGGCAGTCAGAGTCTAAAGCTTAACCCAGAGATTATTTCTTATTTTTTTATTTCTTTTAGTAGAAAAAACACCTTGGTCAACATAAAGAGATTCGAAAGCAGTTTTACACGAAAAGAAATTTCGTTAAGAGCTGATTAAATTGATTTTTACTGTCTTATTAATAGGGGGAGGGGCGTGTTTGAGATTTTTTTCCGACTCAAAATCACTCTCTAATTGGTTACAGTATGTCCGTAACAAGTGTCAAAATCTTACAAAATTCATCGAAAAAGATTCATAACACTAATTTCTCTTCCCAGCGCTCCAGTTTCATTTTCTATATAGATACATCGTTTCACTTAATAGCCCTTTACTGCTTTCTAATACTTCGTTATGAAAATAGGAAGACGGTGAGTATAGTCAGAATGGCATTGATATCTTGAACATTATTTTATTACATGAACATTAAACGAGGAAATAAAGGTAAAATAGTCAAAGATTGAGTATAATTCAACTTCGCAGAGATGGCCTATGACTCCCTCCTTTTTTCAGGATTGTCCATTTTTAGGAAGGGGTGATACGCAGATGAAAATTGAGGAATGGGATTCACAATTGATGGGGGAATTTGAATGGGTAGAAATTCTACCTATTTTAAGGAATGGACTCGTTTTCTCATTTGATTGACACCGGCCATCTCGTCGCGGTTGAATTATAGTATATAGATTGGCTTTGCTGAAAGATTTCTGTGATGGAAGAAAAAGGACATTATGATGCAGGTTCAGCTGAAACAGACAAGAAACAAACTGATTGAACGAAAAAGGACAAGACTCTATAGTATATTCTGTTTAAAAAAGGCTTCTATCTACAACTGATAGAATCAGGCCCATTATTTCTACCATGTAAAGCAGCTTCTAATATGAAAAAAAGAAGTACTTTTGTGCTAAAACGTAAAAGGCAGTATTCTGAAGTTACTTTGCGGTTCTCTTTAAATTTGTGCAATTCAACGTTCTCATATCGTTAGATGAGTACTACAACTGGGTAACTGTTAAGTATTTTTCTTTTTCTTTCCTACGCTTTTTGGCGAATGTGAAGACTTGATTTAAATAATATTAAACTACCATTGCTAAATTTTACTTCATTAGAAGTATTTTAGACCTCCCCCCCCTCTCTCTCTCTCTCCTTCTCACGATTTTTTTCAAATAAAGTGGAACATTCTTATTTTTCCAAATTTGAGGTTACATATCTGTAGTACTCAGACCACGATATTATCTTTTAAGTTTTTAATACTTTTAGCATCAATAGATGCTTTATTTTACACTCCAAACTTTGTTCTTTCTGCATAGTAATGATAAAATAAGTATTTCACTTCTTAAAAAAAGTGAATTTACTGTGCATCATTTGACTGAGAGAAATTTAAATATAACAGTGTCACGAAAATACATGTAAACTCACTTTGTCTTGAAACATACGCATTTGTAGGTCTTTCACCCCATATACAAGGTTCAGGATCATTAACACTTTTTCTACCTCCATCAAAACACAGAATATCTGCCTTTTCAGCAAAATCAGGATTGGTTTTTGCATAGTCACTGGAAAAAAAAAACATGTTTACTTTTGAATTTATTTTTTAAATCCGAAATGGGGATATTACGATAATTGGGAATCTGCGCAGTCGTTAAATTTTTGGTGATAGTTATTTTATTTTGGTCAATCCTTGTTTAGGTTTGCGAAGAAAAGATTTTCCTTGCGTAGACATTGGTGACAGAGGTTTGACTCCAATAGAGAAAGATCGCCAGATTCCGAATCAAAATCGTCCCTTAATACCTAGAAACATGAAATGTGGTATACAGATGTAGTTTTTGATGTGCACGCACTTCGTCACTCAGTTTTTGATAAATTAAAAAATGTATATTTAGTGTCTTGTGTGAATTTAACGCTTTTCATCCAATAGAACCTTGTTGTGTTTTCAGAGCATTATTGTAAATATTGAGACCTAATTTTACTAGCTTTCCCATTGTTAAAAATTTCTCCTGTGCTATGAAGTAGTCCTAAGGTTTTTCACTAGCAGATTGTTGTTGTTGAAAAGGTTCAAATCACGAAGGAAAGTTTTAATTTGCTCAACTCAAAAACAGTTTTAAAAAATTTAATAAAAATCAGAAAGAAAAAACTTTTCAGTTTGAAAGGAATAGTGGCAAAGATAGAAGAGCAAAAGCTTCTAGTTTTTTTTTTAGAAAAATTCAAAAACTATTCCAATAGCTTTAACTAAAACCCCCGAAATTTTCGTTTTTGAACATGAGAAAGGACTAAAACTAACCACATCACTTGAAGAAATTTTTATACTGGCTACTCCAGTGCCAACTCATAACGTCACATCCCTACAAGCAAAACTTCTTGCAACAATCTTGACGGATCTTGATATCGTATTGACGGCGTCAAGATTGCGTATTTAATCTTGCATAAAGATTGTTACAACAAGATTGTTGTAACAATCTTTATGCAATCTTACATACATCCTGACATATCAATATTGATTTTGTCTTGCAATATCAAGATTGCATAAAGATTGTTATAACAATCTTGTTGTAACAATCTTTATGCAATCTTGCATACGTCTGGACGCATCAATCTTGATTTCGTCTTGCAATATCAAGATTGCATAAATCTTGTCAGCGTCAAGATGTTCTTGATATCTCATTGTCGCCGTCAAGATCATTAGCGAGCACAATAGGAGAGAGGCGCGTGCGTGGAGTTTTACCCAGCATTCCGTTTTTTTTTTTTTCCTTCTTCAACGCGAAGCGAGCGTTGCACGTGGAGACGTGGACACGATTCAGGCTTCGTTAAAATTCGGTTGCTGCATTGTTGTGTTAATATTATTGTGTTTTATTTATGATCCTATTACTGCATTTATTCAATGACGCAGTGCTATACAATCCATATCGAAACCGATTAGCGATCAATTGCAGAAATGGGTGACGATAAAGATTTTCGTTCCTAAACGTGGCTGACAACAAGGGATTACATGCAAAGATTCTATCATAATCACTCTTCAAGCTCACGAATAAGCTAAATTTTATTCATTAACTATTTATGTTATTCCTTAAGATAAATTGATTTTTTGTCTAAACAGTATTTTTAAAGCTGACATCTATCTAGAATGTTTTATTGATTATCTCGGTACAATTAATGCTCCTCAATTAATCCTAACTAGGCATTTTAGGTCTTTGTAGTACTAAAATAATCATGAATTTAAAAATCAATAAAATATTGCACACTATTTTTATCAAGCCCGCTTCTATTAAGCTTAGAATAATTTTTCAATATGAAGAAGAAAAAGAAGAAAAGAATTAATATTGATCTTTAAAAAATTCAATTAAAATAAATTTAAACAAATTTTCATTAAGATAAATAAAGTTATAACTAAGTGCTTAACACTTTTTTGAAGTCTACAAGCTAAAATGAAACATCATATTTAAGATGTAAAGTTTAATCTAAGTTAATGTAGACATTTTCATTAAATACAATAAATTGCAATTAGAATAAACAAAAATATCTTCATGTGAATTTCCGATCATGTGTCAGATTTAAAAATATCTTTCAGCGAGAAAAATAATCAATATTGGAGAATAACAGAAATAGTTTAAGAGTGAAATTTAATTCGTGAATTTTAAATGAAAATAACATATAAAAAAATAAATAAAACACCTTGCATACAGATTGTCATGACAAGAAAAAGCCAATATCTTGATATTTTCTTGTTATAACAATCTTTATGCAAGATTGTGTATCAAGAAGATAACAACCTGTCTTGTTATTTTCTTGATATTAGGTTGCATGTACCTTGTCAGACAATCTTGTGGCAAGACTCTGACAATCAAAAATCAGTAACATAACAATCTTGAGGCAAGACTGCCTTCTCGACACGTCAATATTGATACAATCTTGAGGCAAGAAGTTTTGCTTGCTGGAATACCGACATCGACATTTTCATTATATGTTACCAATTACACTCATCACCTCAAAAGAAACTCAACTTCAATAATCGTTGAAAACAAATTACTTCAGAACTGGAATCTTCGTGAAAGCGACATCGGCGGCTCCATCTGACAAACACCGCAGAACCCCTTCATAACCTGCGTAGGTATCGTCCGATGAACAGGTGCTCGGGTTTTTACACTTGCTGCACAAACTACCATATTTCGTTTCTAGAGGGGAAGAAAGGCCACGTCAACTTGTGAAAGATTTTGGAACTACGTGTTTACGATACATATACAAACACATGAAATAATTGAGTTTCTTTTGCAATGATTTGAAGTCATTTGTTGTGAAAATGGCATTATTTGTTCAAACTTCTTATTTGGGTACAGTTTGAAAAAAGAAAGACTTGTTTGTTTTTATATTTCAACCTTAAAGAAAACTCTTAGTAATTTGTAAAAGTATTAATAAAGGTAAAGAGCACTAATAAGACATCATGAGAAACGGGGAAAGGCTCTCTACTTCTGCACAAAGTATTATAGAATAAGGTAGACCGGAGTGCCCTTTTTTCGAAATGTGTTATAGTTGGGGTGTCACCAGTCGTGACATATTGATGCTGGTCCCTAGAAAGTACTCTCACAAGTTTATTAGCTTCCGTTGAGCTTTGGTATAGCATCAGGGGAGGATAACCTGTTTTTTGCAAACATTTGAGTAAATCTTGTGTTGAACTTATGGAAGCTTATAGTGAACAAAAAAAGCTTAGATAAAAATAAACAAATATATGAATATTAGCTGAACAATATCCTTGTTACGAGCAGTATTCGTATGTGTGAAATTTTTTTTTTATTAAATTTCGTTGCACATCAAACATAAATCCGAACAAGGCGACGGGGCACGTTTACGCAAGTTGTTACCGCGTAAACGTGCTTTTAAAACTTTTTTTGCGACTTACTGTATCGAACCTTTTTGGTATTTTCAGGCTATTTAGTTTTGACAATCATCATTTAACGTTTAACTGAGTAAAAGATCCGTTTCTAGTAGCTTCCAATCATATTCATATCTTCATGTCTATTCGGATTTAATTTCATAGACTATTCTGCCCATTATAAATGTTAATTTTTTTATGGATGGTAAGACATTATGGTCAAAGAACTAACATAACTAAGTTAGATGTCAAAATAATGAAAAATTCCCCTTTGTAAGAGAAACTAGATCAATAAGTTAGACTGCGTAAAGTAACAGGCATTGACCTAAACATTATTTTTTTAATGCTTAAATACTCAAACAGGGCAAAAACTGAATACACAAACTTCAACTTTATCAACTGCTTTATAAGACCATAACATCAAAAGTTTTCTAAATTAAAGCATAAAAATTAGAAAATTCATTAAAAAAAATTCGCGTAAACGTGCCCCGGTCTACCCTACAAGAAAAACCAAGTGATCATAACGGTGAGTTAAGTTATGACTGTGGCAATGTTTACCTCTTTTGGGGGTTCAGTGAATACGGGACGTGTTATTGATGTGGATTTGAGCTGTGATACTTTTGAAAAACAACAACGAAAGTTGCCCAACTCAACTCAGTGCCAATGACCCTTCCATATGATCCGAAAAAGCGATGAGCATTGTCAAGATCACAGCTCAACTAACCAAAGGAACACTGTAAGATGTCAAGAAGTGGCTTTAATTATTAATTATATAGACAAATGAAGTCATGTACAATACAATGCCTTATGAGGAGTAGGCGATAAATACCATGCGCAGAATTTCTTTCAGCTATGCCGATATAAAGCCTTATGCATGGACTTATCTCCCTTGCTCTATAGAACACTTGAGATAAAATGAAACCAGCACCATACACACGCAGCAGTTATTATCCACAAGGAATTTCTTCACCATTCAAGTCGTTAATATAGTACACTTCATTTTGTTTAACAAAGCGACATATTGAATACCTTACTACTTCAAAGTACAATAATTGAAAAGCAAAAATTACCTTCGCACAAAAACTTTTGAAAATAAAATTAGACCAGCTAGGAGTTTTTCTTTTTAAATATTTAAAATAAAATAAATGAATGAATAAATACAGTTTATTTGGTATCAAAGAACTGTCACCATGAAGATAAGTAACACTTATTCGCAAGTAAATAATCATTTGAGAAAAAATATAGAAATTTGTGAAAACAAATCACAAAGTTAAAATAAAAAATGTCGTTTGGAATATTTTACGCTGAGGGGCGGTAAAATTTTTCTACTCAATGGTGTCGTTGTCGGAACACCGGACTACCGGTTGAAAATGGTACCAGCGTATTTTTCAAGTGAAATACAGAGCTTATGTTAAATCTCTTAGCTGAAAAAGATGGTACTCTGTACTGGGCGCTCCCGCTAGCTAGATAAATTTTATTGAATATGAAAATCGTTAATTTTGATAAGCGTAGAGTTTTCGGCAACAGAAGTCATACAACTTGAAAAAAAAAGAAAGAAAAACAGCTTCCAAAAAAAGGTTTTACGCAAGACCAATTATTACTAATTTTCTCTCAAATACGCAAGCAAAACACTGATAATGCTGAATTTACTGGTTGGTTTTGAGGTTTAAAATCGCAGTTCGTTGATTTTTCTTCTAAAAATTATAAAAGTGTATTGATATGTCACAACTGATCATGGCTTGTTTACGCCACCACACCCAAGTTCACTAAGAATTGGGATATATTTTGACTACTTTTTTATTTTTTTCAAAAGTTTCCTTTTTTTTTTCTTTATTCTTTCTTCTTCATCTCTTTTTTTTTCCTTTTTTAATGAAGACGAGCAAAATACTATGAAGAGCGGACATTTTTTTTCTATGGAAATTTTGAGGAAAGATAGCATTAAATTTAGATTTCAAATCAGTAAATAATTATAACATTTTTTCAATTTCCAGAGTCTCGCCAATTTTATAGCCGGGGTACAATATAGTTATTTCAGTTGTTTTAGAAGCACATGGCAGACCGCACGCTTGTATTCTCAGCGGCAAGAGGGTTGTAATATCCTTCTGCGGGCAAAGTATCTGTACAAAAGCTCAAACTTACGTATTTAATGAGTGTTAAAAACACTTCTTCTTCAATTCATAGTTCTACACATTTCGTCCACGTTCCAGGTAACGTTTGTAAATAAGTAATTTAAATTGTTTTTACTCAAGGTCACGAGTAAGATCTTTCGAATGTCAGGCTTGAACCTAACATTCTTTTCCCTTCCTCTCGGAGATGACATTTTCCTTATTATACAAATCACGTGTGGTTTGCTTCCTCCTTACTTTTCTATTTGCTTATTAGTCTTTGCATTGGCAAAGTTTCTTTCACTTGAAGCTAATTTGTGTTTTATTTAAGTTGATTTTTCTGTATTTTGCTACAAACCTTATTTAATCATTTCTCATTTAACAACTACACGTGTTCAGCATTTTACCGGAAAAGCCTAAACGAGTACGTAGCGCTAGCAATAAGCACTCCATTTGATTACAGTATACTGACAAAACAAACAGACAAAAGCTCTTGAAGTGACAGTAAAAGAGCTAGCAACGTCGGAAAAACAAGAATTTTAAGACGTCTTGTTCTTCAATATATTTTTCCCTATGCTCTTCTAAGCAGCATGAGGGGTGTCTGGCGGCCCAGAGTGATTGCGTTTTTTGCAGCGCATCACACAGTT
Source organism: Uloborus plumipes (assembly GCA_038373865.1). Lineage (NCBI taxonomy): Eukaryota > Metazoa > Arthropoda > Arachnida > Araneae > Uloboridae > Uloborus > Uloborus plumipes. Next base: position 27,302 of record JAXGGA010007102.1, read on the forward strand.
ACTGGTAAAAAGTGATGTTTAAGTTATTTAACGGGAATTCCGCGTCAAATCAATCATGAAAAAAAGTTTTTGACCTCATCATTTCCGATTTTAGCAAGTTTGGTGTGAAGGACGCATATGACAAGATAAGCGATTTCTACTAAAGATTTCTACTTTAAAAATTGTACGAAACACAGAGCTGTTAATAACTTAAAAAGAGCAAAACAAAACATTCCACTGCAAAAAATTAACTGTTGTTTTTACGGTATAATACTGGCAGCCGAGGTTCAAGTTTAAAACTGTAAAATGCACAGTAATAAACTATAAAACAAGCAATTTTAGTTTATTGCTGTAAAATTTAGCTGTATTATGCAGAAAAAACAACAGTATAATACTAGCAGCAGAGGTTCCAGTTTAAAACTCAAACACACGTTAATAAATATCCCTGTGAAAGTAGTAATTTTACAGTTTATTATTGTAAAATTAGAAATTTTTAGTTTATTACTATAAAATTAGCTGCATTATACTGTAAAAACAACATTCATTTTTAACAGTGTGCTTGCTCTTAGACTATAAGTAAAGAAAGAATCAGTGTTCCTCACTCAAAGCCTGCTCCACCACAGGATCGGAGGACCAGTTTCCAGGGACGCAACTTCCCCCGAAGAAATCCCGGACAGCAGCGATCTCTCCCTCTTCGCAGGACGGAGCCATGACCCCTTTGGACAGCAATCTGCCGACCGGGATCTGCCACCCGGCCGTGCGCCCCAGACCTGTGTGGCAGGAGGAACGACCCCTTAAGTCACGTGCAGACTGGATATCCGACTGTTTTGACACCACGGCAACTGCCTGATACCTGTATGGTTCTGGAAATAAATTGGACATTGGTTACCGTTATAGTTTTTAAATCGTTCATGTTTTACGACGTTAATAAATTATTTTAAAAACATGTCTGTCAAAACAATAATTCGCTTTGCAATACTTTTAAATCCAAACAATCCGCTTTTTTTTTCTCTCTCTCTCGTTATTTCTAGGCAATTTTGCGAGAAATTTATTCTAAAACGCAAACGCCGCAACAAATATGGCATCGTAATTAGTCTTTCCACATTAGAATTTGGGGCTTTCGTTCACCATATGGGTCCGTTGTTGTTTGACACTCTTTACTTTTCACATTCACCTCATATATTTTGCACGAAAACAATAATCGTTTCTTAAAATGATAACTAGATTACTTCTTCTTATAAAAGACAGTATTTTAGGGCGGAGTGATGAGTCCTAACCATACATTCCTGAGCCCATAACCTTCTAACCATTCATCCTGCTCCCATAATACCCTATTTTACTGTGGTGTTTTTTAGCTAGAGTACCTGAGTAAAACAATCTAAGAAATTCGCCTCTGGATGGAATTGCATCCTATTAGGCAGCAACAAAATGTGCGTCCTAAACTCTCAGAGCATGTTATTAATTCGACCTAATTTAAATAACACACCCTCGTGTTGACATGACTCATTGGTACTTTTTGTTCTATCATAATCAAGTATGTTGTGCGGCCATCACAAAACTTTCTGCAATATCTTTTACATGGTTTCTCAGTACTTAAGCATTATTCTGCTGTCATAAGAAAGAGAGCTTTATCTCCAAGGGAAAAAAATGCTGGGAAAATAGATGACGAAATTTTTAACCTTCATAAATGCTGTTATATATATTTTTTTAAGGTTTCAGCTCATAAATGGAGCCTTGAGGAGCAAAATTTTAATTTCTTTGATATCTTTGAACAAACAGCAAAAAAACTAAAAATTAATTGCAAAAAAAATTTGAATTTAGAGCTTTTTAAAGATAGTATGCGGAAACATTTCAGATTTAATTATTTCAAAACCAGCAATTTGACGCCTTACCATATCCTCAAATTAATGTACTATTACTAGTAAGTCGATACAATTTTTGGCATATGCTCAAATAAATGAAAAAAAAAAGTCGGTTGTGCCTCCTTCTCATACAATTGGCCTCTACTCCCATTTAGATCCACCTCTATACCAATTTTTATACTTGACTTGCATAACATCTTGAGCTAACTTTCACGAGAAAATGTTGATGTAACGAGCTTGAAGTAGAAGTCAAGCTTCACTGGAAAAACGTTGCATTCTATTAATCCTCTTTGAAGTAATTGGATCAAAAAGAAAAAAGGAAAAATATTAATGCGTGTCCAATTAAGGTCCAGCTGTACACCATTTTTTGTGCGAAACCTCGCATTATATCTTGAGCTTAGAAATCAAGCTTCACGACGTTTGATTGCATAACACCCAGGAGCCACGGTGTCAAAATTTCCCACTTGAAGTAAACTAGTTAAATCATTAAAAAACATGAAAGCCATTACGATTTTTAGATTTTTCAACGATTCTTAAAAGGAAAGTATTATTGTATCGAAACACATCAAAAATTCAAATACCTTCCTTTGCCAATATTCCAAAGTTATTAGTATGTAACTATTTCTACTTAAATGCATTTTAGTTTCACTTGAAACGAATAGCTAGATGGGATGAATGGACTCGATTAAGATTTTAATAACTTACTTTCGTCAACAAGCTCAGTAATCACTGGCTTCAAATTAAAAAACTTTCCTCCCAAGTAAATTCCTGATGGATCAACGTTTGTGACATCAGCTTCACCTTTTTCAACTTTCCTCAGGCAGTTGAACCTATAAAAGAAAACCTATCAAATTTAAATCAATTACAGTATATAAAATACAAGTTTGAACAAAAGGCACCTTTGTTCACAGTGACTCTAGAATTTTCATTTCTGTTTGAAAATATTGCTAAATTGAAAAATAACCCCAAACTCGAGGCGGAGGAAAAATAGCGATGCCTAAATCGTTAAACTTTTCCCTGAAACTATTAATTTATTCTTCAAAATTTGTTCATTTACAGTAAATCAGAATAGCATTGCATTATGATTTTTCATACTGTCAAATGTCAAAGCTTGCGTCTGGAGAAACTTCTTAGGACAACTATGGACGTGATTCGTGCATATTTGAAAAAGAGATACTTGCGATTCTTCTTCCTATTTCATAAGTTTCAGCCAGTGCTTCCAAGTGTGTGAATTTCTGAACCCATATCTGTGTTTTGGGTACTTCTTGAGGTTAATAGGTTTTTTTTGAGCAAAAATGTTTCACTTTCTAGGGTTTTTTTTTTCTGTTTATTATAAAAACTGAAACTTTTTCATATTCGTCGTAAATAGTTTATTGATGTATTGCAAAAATTTACCATTATGGGAGGCTATAAAAACGGGAGTAATTCCAAATACTTACAGCAGCAGAGTGCTGCTAATGGAACCTACCGCCGGGCAATACGGTAACAGACGTATCATTATTGCACAAAACACCCTACAAAAAGACGCCTTGTTTCATTGCATAAGCTTAATAAAAAACACAGACTTTACTTCTAAGTAATGCAAATTAATTTTGAGCATTTCTGTAGACGATATTTAAATAATTGCACTTGCTCAATAACGGACGTATCTCATTACATACGTCCGTCAGAGAACCAACGAATATTATGAAAACAATATTTCTGGAAATCTTCAAAATTTAGTTGCATATGCAATGAAGCCAACTTATAAAGATCTTGTCTCCCAAGTCAACCGTAACAAAGCAAATCTGCTCATTCACTTGAACTAAAAACTGCGACAACAACTGGTGGCCAAGAAGTCAATAAGTAGGTCTAAATAAATCGCTATACATGAAAACCTAAATCAAAACTCTCAAAAGATCTTAAGGAACTTGTTCCAAAATATATAAAACTTATTTGTAAAACATTAAAAGAGCGAAAACTAAACTTCTAGAAATAAACCGAGCATCCGATTGCAATTAAATCAAAGAAAATCAAGCTTTGTAATGACAATAACTGGGCTGCATTACTTTAATGCAGTGGTGGCCAACCTTTTTAGGGAAAGTGCCACTATCGGGAGAGAAAAAGCTCAGCGTGTCACATTGTATTTTTACAACAAACTAAAAATTTTCAAAAAGTTAAAAATAGATTTTAGGTTGGCTGACTATGTAATTCTTACTCAAATAAAACCTTTTTTCTCGTAAATCTGAGCAATTGAAATCTAAATGATAATAAAGATAAAACAAACCCGAACTTTAGAGTTATCGTTAATAAACACTTTTATAAGTTCTGTCAGTTGGCTTATGCTTAAAAAAGAAACAAATAACAACAAACATTCTATTCCAAAAAATAAAGTCAGTACTTAATGTGGTTTATGAGTCTGTATCTTTTTTACCAAGTCTTTAATTTTAGGATTGTGTTCTTGAGAATCTTAAGAAGTTTTAAGTGTTTTAAGTGCTATCAATTAATAATCAACGGTATTTAGCTTTTTCTGCATTCATAACAAAAAATATTTGTTTAAAAGCGTATTTTGAACCAAATCTACAACAGCATCAGACGGCTAAAGTGTAAATGTGAAAAACATTTGTTGGTACAAATTTCCAAATTTCTATATAGCGTGGATGACTTTCTGTTGAAGTAAGCCTTGTTGATTACCAATGCAAAAGGTCAGTAATTCTGATTTGGACTTCAGATGGGTAACAAGTACAGGGTGCGGCAGAAAAACCCGGACAAAGACTTATTGTGATAATTTCATTAAATAAAAGAAATTTAGCAAAATAACAATTAATAATGTTAACATAGACTTCTTACAATAATATACTCAGCCGGTTTCGAAGTGGTTTTCTCCAGCAGTGATACACAGATCCAAACGTAACTTGAAATTTTCAGCGATGGGCCGCAGCTCCTCCAGCGATAATCGGTCTCATTCTCAAAGAAGCGACTGCTTCAGCGACTCCAAGCTTTTGTGGGGCTTAGCACACGCCCTGGCCTCCAAAATGGACCACACACTGCAATCCATAAGATTCAGATCCGGCGAGTAGGGGACCATTCCGTAGAGGAGATGAAGTCTGAAAAATTGGTCCGGCACAAGTTCTGAGTCGCTTTTGTCCTGTGAGACGGCGCTGAGTCCTTCTGGAACATCCAATCCTCATCACCAAAGTGCTGCTGGGCCCACAGAAGTACGACGGCCTGAAGAATGTTGCGGCGATACACTTCTTGGTTGATTTTGACCCCTTAATCCACAAAAACAAAAGGAGTCTTGCCGCTACCGCAAATTCCTCCCCAGACCATCACCGATTGTGGATTTTGGTGGTGTTCGACAATGGCCGATGTGCCAGGAGCTTCAGTGAACCAGATTCTGTCGTTTTGGCGGTTATGCGCCTGTTCGACAGTGAACAGCTTCTCATCTGTGAAGAGGATGCGCTTTTCCACCGCTCACCTGCGGCCCGACGTTTGAGCTGGCGACATGTTTGAAGTCTCACGCGCTTGTTCTCTTCAGGGAGAAGTTGCACATTTTGGAGCTTGTACGGCTTCAGTTTGAGTTCTTGTTTAGCTATTCGCCGAACTGATCGGTCGCTGATTCGATCTCACGAGCGATTTTTTGAATGGAGACCCTCGAATTTCGCCGCACTCGCTTCTTGATGAGCCTACGGTTGGAAAATGTGTTCAAGGTCCGTTTTTTCCGCTTCCTGGACGGCGTAAGTCATGACCAAGCTCTTTGTACCGGCTAATTGCATCGGAAACAGTCTGTCGAGGAATTTTGAGCAAACGAATTGACGTTTACCAGCTCGAAACAGTAAAAAAATAGCAACGCATCTTTTTGTCATTCTGCAAACCAAACAACAATGATGAGTACAAAATTAACACTGCACACCTCAATGCAGGAAAACATATAGAATTTTTTAAAAAAAGAATTAGCTGTATACGGTAAAACCTGTTGGTGTCAGGACGTGACAAACTTTGTCCGAGTTTTTTTGCCGCACCCTGTAGTGTCTTGCAGAGAAATAGACACAAAATTTAAAACGATTAGCTTTTTTAATGATCCTGAAAATCATCAAACCTAACACTGAATGTATACTTAAAATAGGTGTAAAATTTTCTCCATATATCATTGGAAAATTATTAAATTTGGGTTGATACTTTCAGTGTTAAATTTAATGTTTTATTCTTTTTTCTCCAAAGTAGGGAGAAAGAAACTGAAGTTTCATCATAAAATAATGTAGATGGCCTTGTCCAATTTTGTCCAATCTCGTTTCTTAATTTTACTTGCAATGTTAACTTTTTTTTTTTAGTTTTATCACCCGTAGCTGAAACTATTGCAGATCAAGAATCCATTCTGCAACATTGAAAGTTTCATTCGTGTCAAGCACAAATATGCTATACAAAGCTTTGTCTGTAGCGTCTCAGCTTTGGTTGGATGTCCGAAGCTAACGCTAAGTATTTCGCAAAATTGTATTTAAGGCAATTTGTAAGGCAGCCTCCTGGCACTTAATCTTCATAATATCATTATATTTATCAGTTCAAGGGTTTTAGTTTTTATCAATATTTTTGAAATCGACATTTTCCCCTCAATTTTGGATTTTTTTCAAAAAGTCTACACGTGCCAGTTACTGCTCTGCCACATTGTAGCACGCGTGCCGCGGGTTGGCCACCCCTGCATTAATGTAAAACAAGAACTGTTTTTATCTTAATGTGTGTGTTTAATCTAGTCTTCATATTTTATTTTTATTTACACCTCATATTCAAAATATTAGAATAATTGTGAAAAAGGGATAAAATGGAAATAATGTTCCATTTATTTATGTTTTATACTAAGTTATTGCTATTAAATTGCTTGTAAATAAAATCTGGAAGGCTTATATAATATTTTAACGTAAACAATATGTAAAATAATAATAAATTAGATATTGCAATAGACTTCTGAAAAAAATCAAAATATTAGAATAAAATTAACATTGGTTCAAAATATTAGAATATTTTATTATATGCAAAATATTATTGTATGAATATGAAGTAAAAGGCAGTTAATACTTTGTAGCATCCGCTTTAGCTTTAACAACACCGTTCAATAGATTTGAAATGCTACAAAGAAGTTGCTTACAAACATTTCGATCAATATTAGACTAAATTGACTTTATACGTGCCACTAACTCAGTTTTATTTGAAGGAGTATTTTCTCGGAGTTTTTCCTTCATTATATGCCACAAATTTTCGATGGGATTAAGGTCTGGTGACTTTGGTGGCCAAGGAAGTACCTTAATGTTACCCTGATTGAACCAATTCTTAGTCGACACTGAGGTCTGAGATGAAGCTAAATTCTCGTTGAAAGATGAAATCATCTTCAAACAAATCTTCTAATGAAGGAATCATGCAATATTCCAATATTTCTTGATATGCCTGAGAATTAACCTTTTCGTAGACGATGCTTAACTTTCCAGGTCCTTTTGCGCTCATGCAACCCCAAGTCATCTCACTAGCCACACTAAGAGCAAATTTTACCGGGTGCTTAAGACATTCTTCATCAAATGCTTCTTGCTGCATTCTCCAAAATCCAATACCTTGATCATAATATGAAACACAAAGCATACTTTCATCACTGAATAATATTTTTTTCTAATCGTCTTCGATCCATAAACGTCTTGATTTACACCGATTCAATCTTGTACGTTTTTGTTTTACAATCATGAGAGATTTTGTTTTTGGTACACGCGACTCAAACTTAAATTTATGAAGACGTCTTAATGTTTTCGACATAGAGACTTCAACTCCTCCATCTTTCCATTTTCGGTGCAAGAATTTCACACTTTTGAAACGGTTTTTCTTAACAATACCTTTCAGTTTCTTCTCATCTCCTACAGATGATTCTGGTTTTCGACCGTCATTTCGGCGATTAATTTGAAAATGTCCATTTTTCAAATACTGTATTAGTATATTGCTACCTCTTGACTGTGAACAGCATAAATAATTTGCAATATCACATTGATTTTTACCGTGCCGGTACAAATCCACTATACACAGTTTAATCGATTCAGGAATATCCCTCACACGACCCATTTCAAGATCAAAAATCAAACTGCAAAGAGATCTCTAATTTTAAATAAAATCGTCTGCATTTTATCAATGATGCCACCCGTCAAGAATTAGTGATGATGAAATAGGAATTAATGTGAAATATTCTAATATTTTGAACCACTTGAAAAAATATTCTAATATTTTGACATTTCAAAATATATTTTTTTTTCTATTCATCTCTTCAAATATAATATTAATTTCAAGATAATAAATAAGTTTAATCAACAATAAGTCTTAAATAAAATCGTCGTTTGCATATTTGCATTTAAAGACATTGCATTACCAAACGATATTTTCAATTTGTAAAAAAAAGTCATTATTCTAATATTTTGAATATGAGGTGTATTTACTTATTTATTTGTTTGTTACTTTTATTTAAACTTGTGAATAAGAGCACTTGTATCAGCTTCTTGTATTAGTACAAGGCGGATTTTTCTTAGTCTTTGAAAACAATATTTTCTCAAAACTTTGCTTATCTTTTTGATCATTTTCAGTAAGATTTAGCATGGCTTTTTGAACAATTAAACTCTGAAAGGAAAAATTCCCGAAGAATTTTAACTTTCGCTCAAAAACATGAGCCAAAAAAAAAAAATCCTGATACGAAGGAAAAATGCAACACAAAAAATAACCAAAATGTTACAAACAAAACACAGTCCTAAAAAAACATTAGTTCGAGATCAAGACACAGCAAAAAGAATTTCGAAGCAAGTATTTTAGGTTGGTGGTAAAAATAATAAGCATTGTAATATACATCACATTTAAAACTACCTACTTACATGTCAGGGGCTATGACGCAAGTAAATGAATCAGGTACATCCTGGGACATTGATTCACAAACGCTAGACAAAGACTCCGGTACACAAATCCGTACCGCTGGAAAAAAAAATAAGGCTTGTTCCAGAAAGTTTTGCATACATTTTGATGGTGAATAACAAAGAAAATTTGCAGATAACAACACAATTATCTGCAACTGTACAGCAGCAAGCACAAATCATTTTTTTAAATAAATGTTTTTTTTTCCCGAAAGTTGATACTTTATATTATGATAGATAATATTTCCTTACATTCAAATATGTAAAAATTTAAGCCTAGGTTTAAACCCCGGGAAAATAGTGCGAAAGTACACGTAAAAGTATCACACCAATGCAAATAGATTGAATAAGTAGGCAAACAACAGCATATATGAACAAAAATGGGTATTTATTGCAAAAGTCTTTGTTCAGAAGTTTATCTTCTTAAAAATTTAAGCTCATAACTTTTATCTATGAATTTAATAATGTTCTTTCACTATGTTCAATCTTACATACTATATCTCTATCCTGTTTTCTGTTACCATGCGAAAACTTCCGTATTTCTCTATCAGATTTCGTGATTTACCCCTCATTTTAAAGCATATCCTGTGCGAAAGTACACGTAAAAGTATCACACCAATGCAAATAGATTGAGTAAGTAGGCAAACAACAGCATATATGAACAAAAATAGGTATTTATTGCAAAAGTCTTTGCTCAGAAGTTTATCTTCTTAAAAATTTAAGCTCAAAACTTTATCTATGAATTTAATAATTTTCTTTCACTATGTTCAATCTTATATATTACTGTCTAAAATTTTTTCGCGAGACTTCCGTCGAATCTGCGCAAGCGCCAAGTCTCCTCTGACTTGGTCGAAATAGGGAGGAATTGCAACGAGGAAGTAGTAAGCGAACAAAAACTGAAGGCATCAGGAAGTGCGCATCCTAAACCTATCGCCCCTTTTTCAAATGGAAGCGTTCGCGGCTGCCAGGCGCAGAATACGCAAACAGACAGTATATCTCTATCCTGTTTTCTGTTACCATGCGAGAACTTCCGTATTTCTCTATCAGATTTCGTGATTTACCCCTCATTTTCAAGCATATCCCGCCGGCTATTGATGATAAATAGACCCACTGTCGAGAAATGGTATTTGCGTCAAAAACACGTTTTTTCATGTTTCTTATTACATGTTGCTTCAATGAATAGCATTCGAAAATGAAGATACATTGAAGCTTGAATGACGTTTTTTCACCGGTCAATGCTAATCCAAGTTTCCAAGAATGTATAACGCCGGCCACCTTGTCTAGTGGTCAGAGCAGTCTGCCACGGATGGTGTGGTCCCAGATTCGAGTCCCGGCTTGGGCATGGATGTCCTTTCTCTCTCCTGTCCTTGTCCTTTTTTTATGTGAAAGGTTGCCTACCTTATAAACGGGTACCTATGGCATGCGTGTACTGAGGAAGTCAGACTTCACACCAAATTACGGTACAGTTGGAAAAGTGAAGCAGCGCACCCCAAATTGCCAGCAATACGATTAAAAAAAAAATGTATAATCTAAACTCGTTGTTACGTTAAACCACAGTTGCACTGTTGCATTAAAATTGGAACAGAAAACGTTTATTATAGCATAGTAATTTAGCATAAATAATGTTTCTCAAAGCTGTTTTTCCCCTTAATACTTCATAAATTTACGAAAGTAAAGCATCACTCCATTTTCTTTTAAATCGGCGAAAAATAACAATTCACTCTGCCTTAGCCCTGGCTAAAGAGCGGTAACTTACTGTTTTCCCTTTGTGCCTGTTTTACGAATTATAAGTTTTAAAAAATCGAATTTTTGAATTACTTTCGCTTTCGTAGTATACTACGAAAGCGAATGCTTCGCGCGGGTCAGCTAGAACATTTCATTCTGACGTTTATTTATTTAAAACAATGTTACAAGTATGCTTTTTCATAAAAGTATTCTTTCAACGTAAAGTTCTTAATCGCTCGCTATTTTGAGAAGAAAAAAAAACTCCCTTAATTCAAAAAGTATTTGGTACTATTTGAGCCCAATTTTTCCTCTCTCCATCCATTATCTTTGAATTAATTTTATAAGATCGCTTTAAAAATGTAAACTGATTATTTTGTAAATATATATCACGCATGCAAAACAATGTGAACTTATCAAAAAGGTTTTGCCTAAGCTCTTGGTTCAGTCAGAAGTACTGCACTTTAAAATAGAAATTACCTCCCAGAAATTGAAAATATAATTTGAAGTTTGCATAGTTCTTCAATGTTCTCAAAATGTCAGTCTGAAATTTAAAACTATATTCTAGCATTTGAAAAGCGTAATCTGAAATTTAAAATTGTTTTTTATGAAGCACTTCATTCAAAGGAATTCATTTAAAGCATCTCAACCCAAAAGCAATCGAATTTCCGTGTTTGTCTCCCACACAACTCAGAATAAAAATCTGATTTTAATCATAATACTGTAATTTTGATATAGAATAGGCCGCAAAAAAACAACTCCGTTGCTTTTTCTTCATGTAGAACTTCGGTAGTTTCGTCTTTCCTACCCTACACTTATATTTAATTTTCTAAAACCTATTATTTATCCTTAAAAATACTTTTCTTACTATGTATATGAGTTAATGTCTTGAATATTTTACGATATTTGGTATAAATTTTAAAAAATGTTTACTGTGGCATTTTATAATGAGATTTAATTTGTTTCTTCAAACATACATTTTTAGGATTCAAAACTCTTTTTCTTTTTTCCAAAAATGAAGAATTTTACAGTTCGTGCTCCATTTGTTTAAAACGTATCCAAGTCTTAATTTTGAATTTTTTATGAGATGTTTGTTGCATAACAGTGTAGATTTTAATACGGAGGGGGGAGAGATAATTTGTTGTACACATAAATATTTCAGAAAGTTAAATGTGCTAAAAAAAAGTTTCAGTGACATGCAGTACAAAATTACTTTAAATAAAACTTCGTAGTTTGGAAAAAAAAAACTGAACGAAATAGTTCCACAAAAATTCCGTTAATTTTTATTTTTGTGTACGGTTTTTTAATTTTTGAAAAAAATTGTGCATAAAAATGACAAATTCAACACAGGGGGAATAGATATTGGACGGTGTCCAAAACAAAGTCCTAAAGTATTATACATACGAAAATGTTCCGTATTATAAAATTGCTTGCATGAATTTCCTTGGATTTTAAAATTCATTGAAAACATGAAGATACTTAAGCTCTAAGTTTAAAGACACAATTTTCATTTTCAGCAATAAAAAGAACTAAATAAATTAAAAATAATATAGTGTAGATTTATTTAAGTTTGAAAATGCAGGGAGAAAAACATTGAATAAACAGTTCCCTTGATTTTTTTTTTTCATTTCTAATACAAAATATTTAGAAGAAACTAGTGCGGGTTCCAAGATATACTGAAAATTGAAAAAAGTAGGCAATAGCAAAGTTATCTTATAATCTGAATTTGTAAAACATGCTTCTCAAAACTTGTAAGATTTTAATTTGAAATTAAAAAACGCATTTCGGTCACTGAAAATGTAAGTCAAATTCAAAAATGTGTTCCAGCGAATAAAACTTCGTTAAAACCAAATATTGATATGCTAAGAAAATATAATGATTTACTTTCCCAAGCCTACGAAATATTTATTGCGTCAGTTACTTAGTCAATGTCTTAATTTATTAAGATTTTATACATTTTAATTTTTTTTAATTCATGCATTTTGATCTTTGTTTTCATTTATTTATTTACTATATTTTATTGACTTAGTTGTCTTTTTTTTAATAAGCTGAGAACTTATTTACTGTTTAAACTTCTTAAAAGGTGAAATGTACCAATTTTCTTCACCTAAAAATATAGTTTTTCAAAAATTTAAAGAAAAACTAGCATTTGATATTTTTGCAAAAAACATGTATAAATATTCTCTAATCCTGCATATTTAAACTTTATTACATAGACAAAAGAGAAGCTGAATTTGAAGTGTAGGAATAAGAAAACATAAAATTTTGAGTAAAAATATCACTGTGTTGTTGATAATTTTTGTGCTAAAAAGTTACTATCAAAATAATTAATATTTACGATTCGATCGGGCGACGGCAATAACTCCTATTAGCAGCACGTAGGAAATCATATCGAAGACTGAGCTGACATTCCGAAATGTTGCTGAACTTGTATTTATCTCAATTATCTTCAGTCACACAAATTGATGACGTACCGGTTAGTTTGTCATGGCGATTGGTCAAACGAAAAACTACGTCACAAGAAGGAAATAATCAGTTCTCCCTTCCACTCCCTGTGGAAATTTTCAAGAATTACTCAGATGAAACGCGCGCACAACTTTTCTTAAAATAACAAAAAAAAAAAAAAAGAAAGAAAGAAAGAAAATTGTAAAGAAATATTATCTTTCAGAAAAAGTTGAATAATTTTTAAATTAGGAAATTGAGTAAGGATGAAAAATCTATTCCTATTCTGAAACATATGTTTACATCCGTGAGAAATCAATTGTATTTAAAACGGGTTCAGGATTATATGTTTAAAAAATGCAGTTAAGTTGAAAATGCAACGATCTATTAAGTTTTTGATGAGAAGATATCTGAAAACGAATGATGCTCAAAGACGGTGTTCCGATGAAAGCCTGAACGGCATCTTCATTGGAATCTTCATTTAATATTGATGACTATCATTAAAGTCCTTGCAATTAAAACATTCTTCGTTATATAAAAATCTGTGGATAAAAAAGCTCGCTATGAAATAGTTATAAAATTTGTGTGATTATGGTGAAATATTACTTCTGCTTGGAATTAGATAATTTCATTTCTTTAAGGTTCCGGTTTTAATATTGATGTCTAGAATGGATATGATATAATATGGTTAAGATCAATTGGTGTAAAAGAATGGGGTAAACTATCACCATACTTTTGTGGGTGATAACTAAACAATCAGTGAGTGAAGAGTGCCAACACAAAGACCTTTTGAGAGTTCCACATGCTTCCAAGCAACTGAGTATAGGTCTCACCATCATTTTTTGTAAATGACACTGTGAAAAATTGTTTTTTACACTTCACACGGTGATCTAAGATTATCTCTCCTGCAGCCTACAAGTACGAAGTAACTTGTTTCAACTAGTGCTATTTGTCATGTGAAAAAATGCTAAAGACCATTTAGCTATTGATTTCCGTTCCCATTTTATTTTTGATATGGAATTTAGGTTTTTGCCATCTAGCCATACTTGCTGCATTCTGGGATAAATGGAAATAAAGCAACTATATTTTTCATTCTTCCTTTTTTTTTTTTTTAGAATTTTAACTTTGATTTAAATTGCACTTTTGTATGTATTTTACCTTAGTTTAGAATAAAATTAATTTTGTGAGAGATTTTTCCTCTTCAATGATTTTAGATTGCATTTGGAGGATTTAACTTAAAGGATTAAGCTTGCGAGTTGCGACCCAAGCGTCACATGTTGAGTGGCTCATATAGAACTTTTTTAAGCTTCCTAACTGATTATAGATATTGGGATTATCTACCAACGACAGCATAGGACGTTTACATTTGCTCTCTAGTGTTCAGGGCAAAAGGAGGCACGCTGAGGTAAATGTGAACACGCTGCAATTTGTAAACAAGCACCAAACAAATCAAATGTTTCATACCCAGTTACCTTCGGAGACTACTGTATTTAGGAAGTTTATCTCATTTATTTGCATATCTCTCCCTTGCATGGTAACATTTTTACCCACTGGTATGTGTATGTACTATCTGATTTTGGGGAGCGATAAGTTCTGACTCATATTGGAGAAGGGTATGATTGGAAGAATGGATCTATTTACAGATGGGTGAGGACATCTTTCCCTAAACTCGTGGTTGATCGAATTTTGTAGTGAAATTCAGAAAATTAACTGCAAATGAAAATCAAAAGAGCGTTTCGTTTGTAGAGAGGAACTGGAAATTTTACTAATGAAGGCTCATCAAGAGATAAATAAAAATCAACGAAACTGACGGTAAGACGGAAAAATTCGAGCGACGAACAATAACTGTAGTTCGAAGACAAAACGAAAAACACCTAATAACTAGCGGCAGAACCTAACAACTAAAGAATGAAATTCGTAGCAGATAAGAAACCTTAAATGATTAAAGAAAAAACAGTCGTAACAGAATCCGAAAAAAAAAACTAATGGGAAAATTGCAACGAATAATGCGTAAATATGATAAATAACTATATGAAAATCCGAACATCATAGGGGAATTTTCGTAATAACTGGGGCATAATTTGTAATGAGAACCAAAAATTAGTGGAAGAACAATATTGTAGCATAATATAATTCGTTAGTTCCCCCTTGGACCAGTACTACACAAAGCAAAAATCTTCTAAGTCTTCTCAACTACATTTGGGTGAAAGTTATAAAATTTGAAATGCCAACTTAAATCAGGTGTACTGATCAATGAATGAACAGCTACTTTTTTTTTTTTGGAAAAATAATGTTTTAACGCATTATTCTTGTAGGCGAATCGGCAATAGTCGCTTCCTTGTATACATTTCCAAAAAGAAAACGACTGTAACATGCAGAGCAGAGCCCCTTTCCTCCCTCCAAAAAAAGCTGTAGCAGAACCACAAAAGTTCTCCCATAAATTTTATTTAATTACACGTATCATTTTTATTGCCTTATGCCAAATGCTACTGTTTGTTAAGATGCAGCGAATTTTTGAAAAATTACTTGCGCTTTAGTGTTCGTTCACGAGTCGGTCTACTATTTTCAGTTACCCGATATGTCAAAAAATGTACTTCCACACAAATTTTTCATGAAGCTTTTAAGATTATTTCCATACAGTCAGTAAAACTCTTTACCTCAGTAAAACTCTTTACCTTTCTTCACTCAGTACTCAAAATTATCGCTCTATCATCTCTAAATGTTGAATTTTTTCTCCCATTCTTCTCCTCCTTTTTTTTTTTTTTCTAATAGGGTCATTCCATATAAAATCAACAAATGGGCCGTGCTGTACCATTTTTGATTTTGATCAAATTTGGTAGGTAATATGCACCAATATTCTGAATCTCCAAACTGTTTTCTTTTTTTTTTGAAAAAAATTTATTCTCGAGCCATTTTTTTGCTCCGTCGATGAGTAAAATTTGGCATTTTTGATCTTTTTTTCTAAGAGCTCTGGTAAATTTATTTAAAATGGTAGAAAGACCAAACACGGCTTATTTTAAAGCTAAAAGAATGAACTTTGATTTGTGCATAAAAAGAAACGGTTTAAGTTCTGCCTAAAATATAAATTTTCCCGGGTCAATTCGCGGTTCAAAAAGTTCAGTTTTCGTCATTTCAAGCATGAAAAAGTATATGAAGGACTGACAGTGGGGTTCTGATTTTTTTTTCGCTTGCACCCAGTTATATATACTAGAAGCACAGAAAAAATAAGATGATAGCAATTGTTCTTCATTATGAAAAAATTGCTTCAACTTGAGAAAAAATGAAAATTGGCCTTTTTCACTCCCCAAAAACGGCCTGTGGAACAGGTAGTAAAAATTTACAAATGCATGGAGTAAGAAGATGTTACATTGCTCTTTAAAATGAAACAAAAACTGTCTTGTTATTCCAAGGCATTAAAGAGATATAAGCTTTCAAACTATGAGAAAAAATGAAAAATATCCTTTTTCACTCCCCAAAAACGGCCCGTGGAACAGGTAGTAAAAATTTGAAAATGTACGGAGCAAGAAGGCATTACATTGAACTTTAAAAGGAAACAAAAACTGTCTTATTATTCCAAGGCATTAAAGAGATATAAGCCTTCTAAGTTAGATGATTATTATGAAAAAATAGCTTAAACTTGAGAAAAAAAAAGGAAAACGGCCCTTTTCACTTCCCAAAAATAGCCTGTGGAACACTTAGTAAAAATTTGCAAATGCATGGCGAAGGAAGATACTACATTGCCCTTTAAATTGAAACAAAAACTGTTTTGTTATTTCCAGGCATCAAAGAGATAAGGCACTCTGAACATTGAAAATTCATGCAAGATTTTTTTTAGCATAAGTTAAAGCAATTATGAACATAACGAAAGTCTTTTCATGGAAGAACTCTAAAAATATGTATCATCAAATATATAATTCAAAATATATCGTAAAGTGGTTGTAATTTATTTGTAATGTTGACACATCGGAAAAAGTTGCACTTAAAACCAGTGATCCGAATGTCCACACATCAATTAAAATTGGTTTTTAAATTTAATTGCATGTCGCTAAGAAGTTTCTAGTTTTACATTTACATTTGAATGAAATTACAAATTTTTTTACAAAAATCCGAAATTTCTACATCCTTTTCGAAACAGCTTCAACCAAAGATTTTTGCTAATTGATTATTTGTTAGAGTTTATCTTCATAGTATTTAGTTGTACATCCATTACAAATTAAAAGAAAACTCTGATAACAGAAATACTAAGAAAACGTTTTCAGTACAACTTTTTCAGATGTTTCTAAGTCACAAATAAATTACAGACGTTTTACTATATATTTTGAATCATATATTTAATGATAGGGTTGGTTCGGGTAAGTGGGCCACCCCCCTTAACCCTTCACTGCACGATTTTTTATATTTAAATGAAAAAAATCATTTGTTACCTTTTAAATAGCCCTGAGTTCAGGAAAAATCAAGAAAAAAATTAATCTTAAAAATGTGCACCAAAAATGATGTTTTAATTGTTTGTTCTATATATGGCACAAAGCACATAGCATATGCTTTGTATACCGATAAGTGTAATAATCTACAATGTGTTTTGTGCCATAAGTGGTATAAACAAACTTTCCACTAAGTGTATTTAAACATTTTTAGAACAAAGGAAATAATGACTAAGCGCACTTCTAACGGAAATGCAGACACTTTCTTTAAAAAGCAGGAACTGTAATACCTAGACTAGTGCAACTAACTAGTACATAAACATCACACTAAACTGTTATAGCAATGTTCCAGAAGGGGCACAAAGCTCAGTTTAACTGTATTTAAAAATCATAGGAATATATGAGGGTTTATTTGGTTTGTGCCAGATCTGCCACACCGTGCAGTGAAGGGTTAAAACTGAAATGCGCATATGGTTTTTATACTTTTTTGTACTGATCATATCAAATTACATCACAGTGATTGCTTTTGCAGAGGGTTTCATGGAACTTTTTTTTTTTTGGCTCATATAATTTATGTCAAAAAAATTTCCAAAAAAATTTTTTTTTGCGAGTTCAAGCAACATTTTTCAAAGAAGTGTCTCAATGTTAATTTTTATTATTTTTTTTATGTTCAACAAGTTTTCTTGTAGGGTTTAACCTAAAATACACATTGCAATAAGAATTTTTATGCAAAGTATAATTAATAAGTGTTTAAGGGAAGGGGGTCCCACTTACCCCGTGGTTTTTCTCTATTAGGTTAAGTGGGGCCCCCTCACTATGGGATAAGTGGGGCCCCTCATAATAATGATGATTTCAAAATGAAAAGTAGTTTTGATGAAGCAATTTCTACAACGAAATAAAAGATAATTATGGAGACGTAGAAGAAATTGATGGTTCAGCTACAAGATCTGGTAACTATGTACTTGTGAAACTTGCATCAAAGAAACCATAAAGTATTTTTAAGGTCCAATTTTAAGTATGGTACAAATGAAAAAAAAATATACTGCAAAATTTGATAGAAAGAATATAAATAACTAAACTTTTTATTGGTTTGATGTAGGTGATGTTAGAATTATAACTGAGGTTGAAATGATAATGTTTCTCCCTCAGAAAACTTCAAAAAGACACTGCCATTAAGTGTTTTAATTTTTTTTTTCAACCTTTTTTTTTTCTGCAAAATTGATCTTAATCGACTGCATTATGTTTATTCAACATTGATTTATATGTAAAAGAAAAAAAACGCGTCTAACGGCTTTCAATGAATTTCAGACATAATTGTTTTGTATTCCGCTTTATAATTTTCTGTCATACACATTTAAATGTGAATAGATATCTCATTAATGGATACATTTACAGAAAAATATTCCCTACTAAAATTTTCCATAGTCAGGTAGGATCCACAAACACCTTTCCAAAATATGCTCACTTTTAATATAAATAAATGGAGGGTGACCCACTTACCCCTTCCTAGGGGGTAAGTGGGCCCCCCACGCCATTTTGTAAAGAATAAGATAGGTAAAAATATTTAAAGCATTTTTTTAGGAAACAATGCTGAACTTGTGTTTATCAATAATGTCCAAGACAAAATAAGTCAAAAAATGTAAGCTGTTTTGCTTTAAAACTTTTGTATAAGGCTTCAAAAACGAACTGTTCTAAAAAGGGGGCCCACTTACCCTAACCAACCCTACATATTTTTATTCTTGCAGTTCTTGCATAAAAAGACTATGTTCATTATTGCTTTAACTTATGCCAAAAAAAAAAATTGCATAAATTTTCAATTTTCAGAGGGTTATATCTCTTTGATGCCTGGGAATAACAAGACGGTTTTTGTTTCCTTTTAAAGTTCAAGTTAATACCTTCTTGCTCCATGCATTTGCAAATTCTTACTACCTGTTCCACAGGCCATTTTTGGGGAGTGAAAAAGGATATTTTTCATTTTTCTCATAGTTTAAAAGCTTATATCTCTTTAATGCTTCGGAATAACAAGACAGTTTTTGTTTCATTTTAAAGGGCAATGTAACACCTTCTTACTCCATGCATTTGTAAATTCTTACTACCTGTTCCACAGGCCGTTTTAGGGGAGTGAAAAAGGCCAATTTTCATTTTTTTTTTTAAGTTAAAGCAATTTTTTCATTATAAAAGACTACTGGTATCATCTTATTTTTTTCTGTGCTTCTAGTATCTATAACTGGGTGCAAGAGAAAAAAAATTAGAACCCCACTGTCAGTCATTCATATATTTTTTCATTCTTGAAATGTCTAAAACGGCACTTTTTGAACCGTGAATTGACACGGGAAAATGTATAATTTAGTCTTAACTTAAACCGTTTCTTTTTATGCACAAATCAAAGTTCATTCTTTTAGCTTTAAAATATGTCATGTTTCATCTTTCTACCATTTTAAATACATTTACCAGAGCTCTTAGAAAAAAGATCAAAAATGCCGAATTTTACTCATCGGCGGAGCAAAAAAATGGCTATATCTCGAGAATAAAATTTTTTCGAAAAAAAATAAAACAGTTTGGAGGTACAGAATACTGGTGCATATTACATACCAAATGTGATCAAAATCAAAAATGGAAAATTTGTTGATTTTATTTTTATGGAATGACCCAATATTTAAAAATTATAAATATATCAAACCGGGCCCGACATTTAGGAAAGTTAGGATTGGTCAAAAGCCCCCCCCCCCACCCCAACCGGTTTTGAGAAATCAATGTACATGTTACACATGTGAGCCTGGTTTTGCTGTTTTTTTTTTTTTTTTTGAGATATTCATTGAGAACCTATCCTTTGACCCCGCCTCCCCGTAAAAATTTACTAATGTACACCGTACCAGGGGCGGCCCTAGCGGCGGACATTCCGGACCCCTGTCCGGGGCGCCAAATTTTAGGGGCGGCATTTTGGTTTGAATGTCTAAAATACATTCTTCAACAATGACAAATTTGTACAAACGTCTTTTACAAACAAATTTCCTTTTGCAGCTTGGAAGCTTGAAATGAACGTGAAAGTTTTAGGTCTTATTTTTATCGTGAGCTCTTTGTTCCGTAATTGCTGTCGGGGACGTCATCTGATCACCCTTGCCTATCAGTTGCGAAGCGAGACAGCGTTGTGTGAGGTCCGATTGGTCCGATTACCGACAAAGTACATCGCATGATTTTGGACCCTAGGGCTATGCGCTTTATGGCTCCTATTTCCCCTAACCCTGTTTCCAAACTCTCTTCCTGCTAATTGTTTCCTTGAAACTGATGCAAAGGGGAGTGGGAGAACCCTGGGAGTGGGACGCTTTTATGATTTTGTTGTTTCGGTAGTGTCGCTTCTCTTTTGTACTAGTAAAAAGAAAAAACGTGCGTCACTTACACCACCGCCTCTTCGATAAAACGAGTTTTCTCTTTGGGTTCAACGTATGCCCAGGATGATTTTACCGTTTATTCGTGCAGGGAACTTACGACGAATTAGGTGATTTTAGAAAGCCCCCTTTGTATCTTTGTGGCTGAAAAACTAAATACCATTTGCTACGTATTGCAGTTAAACTCAATCATCATCAGCGTCGATCTTTAAGTAAAGGCAAAAAGTTCAAAAAATATGCTTTAGTTTGTCTTTAGGAAAGGAATATTTCTGAAGTAAGTTTCATGTATTTTCATTACTATTCGTTTCTTGCGATGTATTCATGAGGTTGAATAATATTTAATTTGAAAAACAGGCCTGCATGTTAAACTTGTATTTATAAAACAAAACTGCATCTCACGAACTAAATATACAGGGGTCCGGCCATGGTTACCAAACGTCCCGGTTTTTAATAGTGTCAGTTTCGGCCTTATTAGGTAAAAAGCAAAGCCCAATCGAAGTTTTATCTTTGGTTTCAACTCTTGATAATGCACCAAATTTAGCTATTGCTTTAAGAATTTTACTATCTTTGCCAATAAGTGTGGCAGGTGGCGAGAGGAGTTTCTCAAAATTAAAATTAAATAAAAAAATTAAAGTTCCACAACTCTTCAAGGTAGATTAAATGGCCTAGCTACATTGGCAATTAAACACGAATTAGCTGAACAAATACGTTTAAAAAAAAATAATTACAAATTTTGCAGAATTAAAAGTAAGAAAAAACTTTTTAATTTTCTTGTTTCTTTAGGAGTTTGTAGTAATAGAGTACCACGGAAGAACAATGCATTGAATTGTAACCTTCGTCGTTATATTTCTTTTTTTTTTAATAGTTATTTAACAGACTTGATAGCAGAGAATGAATATTACAAGTTACTACAGGAGGGAAAATAACGTTAAACATTAATTTGATCTCTCAAATTTTGTACAGCATAAGATTAATCTCTCATCAAGTTGTCATTAAAGTGCGTATCAAATACTAATGTTGTTTTATTGCATTCTTAATCTATGATTACTAAAGAAAAAAATATATAAATTCATATTTTTGAAGCAATGATTTTATTATATTTTATTTCATCAATATTACTCCACTGTTTTGATTATAACATTTCCAACATACTATCAGCTCTCAAGAAACATTTCTAAACTGGGTAAATATCATTATAAATCTTGTAATAATTCCTTATTGGGCACAAACAAGTAATAAGAGGTCATTTTCTTCTTATTGTTATTTAAATAATTATGTGTGTTTATATAGTTGTAGTACGCAGCATGTAAAAAAAGCCCTGACTTTCTTTTTTTCAAATAATTTGTTGACTTTATTATATTTTGAGATCTTTTCTACTCGACATGCTATTGTGGTACTTCTTTTCAATTTGTACTTTTTGTCCAGTTTAACTTGTAGCTTTAACTAGCAGTACCCGCACGGCGATGCCCGTGCATTTAAATGGAAAGGAAGTCCACTGAATAAATTAAAATTCACTCCAACCCTCTGAAGTAAAATTATTATAGTCGAAGCGGTATAGTAATTGGCCACTTTAGCGACATCGTATTCGTATGCTTGAATAAAAAATAAATGAAATATTTCTGCATAAATAAGAAATACTTCATATGATACTATATTAATGCATTTTACTACTTATACCGTCTGAAAACACTTTTTCAGGTATATTATTAGAAAAAAAGTCAACGTAAAAACAAAAATGTCAAATTGATAGTAATTGGCCACCTTATCATAGTTATTCGCTATGAAACCATACAGTTATTGGCCATGTAAACATTCAATGTTATACTGGATTATTCATATATATATATGAAAATATTATTCCTTTACATGAATATAGTATACCATTGTATAAAGGTATTATACCGTTAATTGAATATATTTTCCATTCATTAAATATATTATAACATTATAGCATTCAATATCTTTCTCCATCTTTCCCTTTTCTATTTTTTGACTTCTCATTATTTATATTAGTCTTCTTTAAAGCATTTTCTTTCTGTACGGCTGCTTGTCCATTCCGTTTTTTTTCTTTTCTTTATTTTTCACTCTTTTTGCTGCTTTTCTTGTCAGTGTTTCTTTCAGGCATCTCTCCGGGGGGCAGTGCCCCCCCCCGGAGGTGACCAACTGCCCCCCCGGAGAAATTTTCGGGTTGCACTACAGCGTAAAGATTAATTTTTTTTAAGGAAGTTATAGAAAATTCTGAAATGTATCATGGAGTTTCGAACCGAATAGCCTCCATTTTGTCATTATAAATGGAAATGCTCATTTTCGCTTCTCTTTTATGTGAGAAATAGCATGGCTCTATCAACGTTCTCTTTTTGAAAGAAATGTCTGAAAACTCGGCGCCTTTTTTACCACTCCCCCTCCCTTTTCTTCAAGTCACATCTCGCATCTACATGTGTCCACAGCAACGCAACGAGTGCTTGTAGCCCAATGCCTTAGGGGGCTATCTTCTGTAGTACTTACCAGGCATTTCTTACGTGTACAATGGAGCACTTAACTTTCCCTCCTTTGCAGATCGGGACCCTCGGAGAAAGCGATCAAGTAATGGTGTAATATGAGACGCTTTTTCATTCACAGGAAGGAAAGCCTGAAGGAAAGCGGTCAGTAGACACTGACCGAAAGATACAACGAAGGGGAAGGAGATCCTATCACTTCGTATCATAAATTTTCTTATCTCGCTTGCCGTACCTACTCCTCTCACTATTTTGTGATTCTCTTTATTCTTGTTTCATCTAACTACTTGCTTGAAGACAAGGATGCTGTAAACCTATTTTTTTTTTTTTTTAACAAACCTTTATTTCCCCGACGAATCAACGTGGGAAGTCTCCAAGTCTCAACTGGGATAAACATTTCTGGGAATTAGACAATGACACGAGGGGTCAATCCGATGGGGATGTTCAAAGAAGGTTTTGTCAGAATCATCACAAACTTTAACATACACGGAGCTTTTCATCACCTCAGAAGATTTTACGAGTATACAGGAAGAACGAAATATTTTATTGGTAAGTGTAGTTTTTATTTTATTTTTGCGCTCGTTGAAATCAAAATTCATACATAAAAATGATAATAATTGAAGGGTTTGGTGGATGAAGGAGTTGTGTGACATTTTTTGAAAAAAAAAAAAAAAAAACAGTCGAATTCAATAGCTAAATAGCTATGAGCAGAAGTGTTATGAAGCAAAATTTAAATATTTCAACTCAGCTAGAAACCAAGATATGAAGAAATGAAAGTAACATTATCAAAGCTGCTACTGTAAATCTTTGAACCTTAATTAATCGAAAGAAGGATTTTGTTACAGAACAACTTCATCTTCCAAGCCCTTCAGTTTGTACCGATTTCAATCGCTGCTTTAGAAGGAATTTTTTACCTAGTTGCAGAAAACAGAGAGAGAGAGAGAGAGAGAAGAAGCTGGAGGGGGGTGGGTATTTTTGCATTTTAGTTTGAAAGAGTTTTCAATTTAAGTTTTGTTGTTTAATAAATAGCAGAACAAATACTCTCTCCCTCGTTTAGCTGCATATCATTTAAATCACTTGCTGCTTTGCAGACATTATAAAACCAAAATATTTTTAAAAAATGTTCACTTAAAAAATAACATAAAAACTTCAGTTTTTAAAAATAAATATGAAAAAGTAAGTGCTTTTCCATTTGAACATTTTAAAGCTTAAAGCATGTTTTAAGCTTTTATTTTTTAAATCTCCATTTCCCCCCAAGTATAATTTAAAATACGAGGTTGTTTGTGCAAATAATTGAATGTTAGAAGTTATGAAATTTTCAAGTCACTTTGAAAATTTTTGTAATTTACAAAATTTACAAGATGGGGACATTAAGCAGTTTTGTGCCAGTTTTCCAACTCTTAATGTGGAAGCTGTAATAGCCGACTTCAAATCCTATCGATTTTTCATAAAGGCAATGATGAACAGCGGCGAGTTTAATGCAGAAGACAGTCCACTCGAGAAAATTTTAGCTGCTCACATAGGATATTGTAAGTTGCGAAAGTTATGTGAAACATTGCTTGTGATACCTGTCACAACCGCTTCTGTGGAAAGGTCTTTTAGTGCAATGAACAGGATCATGAACAAAATGAGATGTAGAATGCTTCCCGAGACATTAATTCACTGCATGATTATTAGCATAGAAGGCCCTAAAAGTCCATCTGAGCTTTATTTGGACAAAGTGGTAGATCTGTATGCAACGAAAAAAAGTCGCCGTATCCGACTTCTTTAAATCGTAATACTTTTGTAACTTATGTATTTATTAAGTTAATTTTAATTTAATCTTTAATCAGTTAATCATTTCAATCTTTGTCATGGAGTTACATTCAAGTTCATATGTTTATACGCAATCGCTTATTTTAGCACCTTTTGAGTTTAGTGTATTTATATGCATAAAAATGGCAATTTTCAATATCAAGTAAATTACCGAGTTTTCCTTATGATTTGTCTAAAGATATTCTCTAGAAGTATGTAGGGATATTTTCCGCTTTTTCAACGATATTAAATGAAAAAAGACAATGTTTAGTAAAACAAGACTCCACGGTAACTCATTTCAGTGAAAGAAATTAAAGTCCACACTTTTTGGATAAATATTTGCTCAATATGTATTTACAGTCTTAATAGCAAAATAAAAACTAAGAAGATATTTTTATTCTGATCTGTTTCACAACGTTAGTAAAACAGAAAAGCATATATATATTTTAGTGCATATTGTTTAATTTTAGGGCATATGTGCATGCATAGTTTCATGATTTTTGGAGTATATAATCTGGGCTTTGATCATTATCCTTTTTTTTTTCTTCTGTGAAGCACAAGAAAATAAGTTCTTTTTTTTCTTTTTCCCTACTTGTATTTTGTATGCTATTGCATGTTAGTTTCAGTTTTAGGAATTGTAAGATAACTTAATAACTCAAAATAAGGCATCTTAAGTAGTAATTTAATAAATACTTGTTTCTGTAAATGCGCTTAAGTATATTTTTTAGAGGATATGTTTTTTGATATTAAAAAAAAAAAAAAGAAAAAAAAAAAGAAACAGCAGTGGCAGTACAGGCCGACACGAACTCTACTTTTATTGAATAACACAGTGGCGTATCCAGGAATTGATTTTGGGGGGTGCAATCGAACATCGACACTGTGATGAGAAAGGAAAAAAATCAAGAAATATGGTGAAACTTTAAAAACGCAGTATTTCGATTTAATTTTTCTATTGAACGTTGCTAAATTTTCTTTTTTTTCCCCACAAAAATGAATATCATTCAGGAACAATAAGGTGCGGGTACATCGCTCATTTTCCTCCTACATTTCCACAATTACAGAATAACAATTAGTTTTGCTTCTTATTGTCGAAAACAGAAAATAATATGATAATATTTCAGTGTCTATAAAGTATTTTTCATTGAAAAAACCTGAAGCATACCCAAGTAGCATCAACTCATCGGATTTTGCTCGGCCGATCAACAAACTCCTCGTAAACTGATCCTGTAACGCACGATGACATCGTTCCGATCAGTATCCGAGCACGGTTTTCGATGAGCTACTTTTCATCGGAAACCGATATCCTTCCGATCAACTTTCCCGATGAAAATAAGATGAGCTATATTCCATCGGAAATCGATATCCTTCCGATCAAGTTTCCCGATGAAATTCCTCGGCACGGGACTGTTCTGCCTCGTAAATTGCTCCAAATCTCATCGTATCCTCATCGGATTTTGCTGCTCGGATTCTGCTCGGCCGATGAGACATATTGAATCATCGGCCGATGAGAATTTCATCGGGTTTCGATGAATGGCCGATCATCGGCCGATGAGATGATGCTACTAGGGTATTTACATGAAGGTTACATGTTTTTTCAAAATTCGGTGCCACCATTTTTTATAGTCTTACAAAATCTTGGGGGGTGCATTGGTCCCTTGGCACCCCCCCCCCTGGATACGCCACTGGAATAACATAAACTTATAATGTTGCACTGGTTAATGCTGAATTTATTAATCAAAATGCATTAAATGAAAATTAATTTCATTGCTTATTTCAGTATACCTTTAAAATTATAAGCTTATGTTATTCAATATAAGTGTTGCTTCTATCGGCTAAGCCCGCAACAGCATTTCCTTCTTTCTTTCTTTTTTTTTTTTATTTTGTATTTTTCACTAAAAATGTTTGTTGTGCATAATATTGCAGTGCTGTCAGTCTGTTGCATTTTTACTAATACAATGAAGTAGTTCTAGAACTTATTTAAAACCAAGAGTAATTTTAACTCTTATATCTTCCGCCCGGCCGTTGGTGCATACAAGATTTTTTCAGATGGGCAAAGCAAACATATAGGTTAACTTCAAAAATTGCACCTGTTTAATTATTCAGAGCAGGTTTTTTTTTTCTTGCGGGGGGGGGGGAGTCAACTTCTTAAAGACGCCTTTGACTTTTCCAAACTCTCAAAAATCCAGCTTTCTTAAACACTACCTTACCATTGCCCCCCCAAAATTTTAATGTGCCCCCCCGGAGCAAAACGTCTGAAAGAAACACTGTTTCTTGTTCATTGTTTTCAATAGCTACTCTATAACTCTCAGAAATTATAAAGAATGTTTTTTTTTTTGTGTATCCTATTAAAATAAATTTCTCCTACTTTTTGGCGCATTTTGTTGGTAATCATCGACAAATTTACTACAATGAGTTTTGTTTGAAGTAGCTGACGTACACAAATTTATAGGAATTTTCAGAGGAGTTATCACAATT
Source organism: Uloborus plumipes (assembly GCA_038373865.1). Classification (NCBI taxonomy): domain Eukaryota; kingdom Metazoa; phylum Arthropoda; class Arachnida; order Araneae; family Uloboridae; genus Uloborus; species Uloborus plumipes. The sequence continues at coordinate 54,780 of JAXGGA010007102.1, forward strand.
GTTGCTGATGTCACCTTATTTTCATTAGTCAAATTTGCATTTGTTGTTATAATTGCAGTCAGTATTTCAGTATTGGTAGAGTTGTTTTTAGAAAAATCATTCTGGAAAAAAAAAAGCGCCAAACTTTGTATAACGGTCATGTATTATTTGAAACTTCCTCCTGATATTTCGGTGCTTTTATCTTGTCCACTTCGCCTCCAAAAATATTTTGGAAGTCTTTTAGAGACATGAGCTTATTTAATACATTAAACTCTTCATCTGATTTTTCTGTTGCTAAACAGTTAGAGTTATCAGTAGCGTTCTCATCATATGGGGCCAATTACTATAATTTTCTGAAAATATTGTGAGAGTTATTGGCCACAGCAAAACTTTAATTTTTAAGAATATATTCTTATATTAAACCTCAAATTCACTTATTAGGCATCACAGCTATAAATCTCATGGTATTTTAAAAGCTGTAAATGCATCGAGTTCTTTTAAAATATCGCATAGGAAATTCTAATCTTACCGTTTTCTCCACAACCTTTTAAACTACACTAAAAGTCCTTTTAAAGTTTAAAACAATTCGCCAAATAAATCAAAAAGACAAGAGATATACTCAAATTTAGTAAATTTTCAAGGTTTAACTCTATACGTAAATTTAAACCACTGAAGAAAGAGCAGCTTGTATGGAAAATGGATCTAGTGTTTCAGTTTTGCGTACAGAGTTATGCCTTGAAATTTGACTAAATTTGATTAATTAATATCTCCTGTCCTAATTGACGGAGAGAAACGTGCAAAAACTTTTCTTTTTCAGAAAAAAAACCTTTTCCAGCGATATGTAATGTTTTGGGGTCCAGGTCTGTCGGTGCTGTGGGGGCTTCGAAGGGTGGACAAACGTACAGCGGTTACAAACGTACAAACAAACAAACTAACTAACTAACACCGTCATCTTTATATATAGAGATAAACATGGTTTGGTTTTATTGTGCTGCTTTTTACTGAAATGATCAAGTCAAGATTAATTTGCTTGTATTTATTAACAATTAATCTCTTTTATTAATTTATATATTTATCTTTTCATTATCCACGAAATGCTTTTTAGCTCGCACTTGGCCGAGATTGATGTTCTTTTGATTTTTCAGTCTGCTATGAGGACAAAAATAAGTCTGGCTCTTTGTTCTTATAAATACTTATTTAGCTACAATACTTTCCAGTGTTAAAAGAGCGCTCGTCCCAACCTTTGTATGAGCCAAGCGTTTTTTAACTTCACCTGCTAAGTAGGCACAGTGATTTACGTTAGTCTGGTTTTGAGGCTCAGAATTCTCTTCGTCATAGTTACAAATCATCTGCAGTTTGAGTTTATTTTTAATTTTTTTCGAAACTTAGCTCTAGCAGACTTTACATTGAAAAAACTTTTTTCGTGGAGAGGGGAGGGGGTTCTGAAACCACGTTTTTAAAGGGAAAACACCTATAAAGATGAAAAGCATAATTTGAACTCAAGACGTTTAAATTTATAAGAATGTGAACGGCTAGAATCCCCATCCACCTGTTTTTTTTTTTTTTTTTTTTTTTTTTTTTTTAAAGATCCCGATGAGGGCGGCAATTTGAAAATTTGTCCGGGGCGGTAAAACTGCTAGCGCCGCCCCTGCAGTGACGAAGCTTGTAGTACAAATAGTTTTTCAAATTATGTTTAAAACAATTCTTCCGCGTTAAGGGTCGCGGGGAGTGGGATTCATTTGAAGTTCTGCGGGGAGCCTACACATTTTATCCGCAGAACTACAGTGACGAAACTTGCAGCACAAACTAGTTATTCAAATTTTGTTTCAAACAATTAATTCTTCCGTGTTATAGAATCGCAGGAAAATGGGCTTAGTTTGAAATTCTGCGGGCCTACACATTTTATCCGCAGAACTTCAGTGACGAAACTTGCGGTAAAAATTAGATGTTCGACAATGTTCAAAATATTTTTTCCTCATGAGAGAATCGCGGTAGGGAGGGGGCGGGGGTACTCGCCTGAAGTTTCGCGGTCTTTCACATTTTGGCCGCAGAACTTCAGAGACGAAACTTGCAGTGCATATCAGTTATTTAAATGATGTTTAAAACCATTAACTCTTCCTGTTGAGAGAACCGAGGGGCGCAGGCTTCGTTTTAAGTTCCACGGGCTTTTACATTTTGGCCACATAACAACAGCAACGAAACTTCCAGAACAAATTGGCTTTTCAAATTTTCTTTAAAACAATAAATCGTTACTCATCAATAAATGGTGGGAGGGGGGGTGTCCGCTTGAAGTTCTCATTACGTTTTGACCGCAGAACTGCTGTGACGAATCTTACAGAACAAATTAACCTTTAGGATCCGGGCTGTTCATATTGTAACGAGTCGTAGCACCTTCAACTTTCTTAAATAATCATTCCAATCTTGAGGAAGTAACTATAAATTTATTTACAAGTATGTACACTTATTTACAATAGGAGCAGAAAACAATTGCTAAACATCCAGCAATTAGGTAGCAAACAGTACACTGTACTTTCAACAGTAACTTAGCACCACGTATCTAACGTGAACAGTAATTAAGAAATTACAAAAGCAAAACAAACATTCGCCCAAGCGAATAAAACGAGCCTCTCAGAAATCAAATCTGAGAAAAACTGTGTTCAAGGCAGTTGGACAGCAATTTATACTCGGAAGGAAATTTCTACAACATTCTAGCAAAATCCGGAGTTTTCGATTCATTCACAAACTTAAATAATCCATTCAAGATTTTCTAGTGATAAAAAGAAAAACCCACTATATTACAACTCAGAGCGAAAATGTCTTCATGCTTATTAAAGTTAGGGGAAGTGCAAAACTACAAAATGTTACAGGGTCGGAAAACAAATGGTAAAAGTGATATCTTCAGATACTTTTGCAACGTGTCGCCAGATAAAACCAAAACTAGTGACAATGGTGCAAGGCAGGAAAAACAACTATTTACAAGATTTGTAACAATATAGAAATTTTTCTTTCGACCAGGTAGTACGACAGTTGAACCACAGATTTATTTTCCATTGAAAAGAGAAGGTATAAACTGTCGTACCAGACGTATGAAACCTTGAAAAAATCCCCGGCTCCAAAGGGTTCGAGTGAAAATTTGAACACAAATAAATTGAAACTCAATAAAAAAAATATGATTAGTTGGTGGAAATTATTTAAATTTATAATCTTAATATAAGTAAAGAGTTTCAGACATGATTTGTACCATTTTCGCTGGAATGACCCATATATGTATATATATATATATATATATATATATAAACAAAGTAGTTGAAGAATTATATAGAACAGAAAAATAAACTTCACCACACAGGTCAAAAGGCGCCTGTGGCAGCTCTTTGAAACTGGTAGCAGACATATTTTTAATTAGAAGTATAAAACTTTGCGAAATAAATCTTGTTAAAAACAGAAGTAAAGAGAATATTCCCAAAAGACCCTGGGGCCTTCATCAGGGGGACTCCCCTAGGGTAGGGAAAAGTGAAGTGAGATGTTTCTAGCAAGTTGCAGGCAAAAAGCCTAAAAAGATGCAACTTTTAGCCCCCTACATCTCACAAACAAGCATTAGGTCACTAGAAGTCCAATTCATTTATGCATAAACATGAGAGAATACAATTCAAAAAACACCATATATCTATGACAAACGTAAAGATTTCAACTTCAAAGTGCACTCACTCATCCATTTTCACAGTTGTCTAAGTAAAAAGGTTTTCAAGAATGTTATCATTTCACAAGTTTCACGATACAAAAAAATTTGCAACACTAATTCAAATCTAGACTCGGCAATAAGACAATTAATTGTAACTTTAACTGAAAACTGCTACCCCGCAAATTTAACAAACAGTCTTATCAGTAGCACATTGAAGAAGCCATAGGTTGGTAGTTCTTACAGTTTTGATTGAAAGTTCCTGTTTTTTGTATTTCTTGTAATTTCATGTTGTCAGTTTTATTTGAATTTTATTGATTATATATGGTGTTTTTTGAATTGTATTCTCTCATGTCTATGCATAAATGAATTGGACTTCTAGTGACCTAATGCTTGTTTGTGAGATGTAAGGGGCTAAAAGTTGCATCTTTTTAGGCGTTTTGCCTGCAACTTGCTAGAAACATCTCACTTCACTTTTCCCTACCCTAGGGGAGTCCCCCTGATGAAGGCCCCAGGGTCTTTTGGGAATTTTCTCTTTACTTCAAGATTTATTTCGCAAAGCTTTATACTTCTAATTAAATATATATATATATATATATTTAATATATATATAAATATTAAATATATATATATATATAAATATATTTAATATTTATATATATATTATAACACATTTACATTGAAAATATATATATACACTGCTCGACATTGAAAATGCAACACCAAGAAGGAGTGGTCAGAAATTCATGCAAATTTTACCGTAGACGCACGTCACTGAGTTATGCAAATGATATGAAATGCGCAGCTCTCCGACGCACGTGAAGTAAGATATAAGAGAATGAAGTTGAAAAGTGGGCTATGTTCATGTTGGTTTTTCTGCCAGACTAATTATCGGAGAAATTTGGTTTTTGTCTCGAAGGATACGTGTGATAGGAGGAAATGCCACGCCGTCCTCAACGAAGACACTTCCAGCATATAGACGACTTTACAAGGGGTATGGTGATCGGACTGAGAAGGGGAGGTGATACCCACATGGATGCAAGCACTGTGCATCGGCTGTGTAGGAGATGGTTGGAAAGAGGAAATGTAGCCACATGGAGGGGTGCAGGTGCAGCCAGAGTGACGTCAGACCGCTTGGATCGACGGATTCACCGACAAGCTGTGGCGGACCCGCAAGTCACTTGTACGTCGATTCTGCAGCACGTGCAAGGTACCCTGGATGTTCCTGTGTCGACCAGAACCATTTCCCGTCGACTGGTTGCACGTGGCCTGCAATCACGGCGCCCGCTAAGAAGACTGCCATTGACCTCACAGCACAGACTCCAACGTTTGGAATGGTGCCGGACCAGAGCGACGTGGATGGCAGAATGGCAAACCGTAGTGTTCTCAGATGAATCCCGCTTCTGTTTGTCCAGCGATAGTCATCGCATACGTGCGTGGCGTCGACGTGGAGAAAGATCGAATCCGGGAGTAACTGTGGAACGCCCCACAGCGCGACAACGTGGCATAATGATTTGGGGCGCTATTGCATACAATTCCGTATCACCTCTAGTTCGTATTCGGGGCACTATGACGGCCCAACGATATGTAGATAATGTACTGCGGCCGGGGGCAATCCCCTACCTTCAGGGTCTGCCAAATGCAATTTTTCAACAGGATAACGCCCGGCCTCACAGTGCTCGAATCAGCCAACATGCTCTACGAGGTGTACAGATGCTTTCCTTGCCACCATACTCTCCTGACTTGTCACCAATCGAACATGTGTGGGACGTGATTGGACGCCGTTTGCAGAACCTGTCACTGCCTCGTTCAGAGGACGAACTGTGGCAAATGGTTGAAAGGGAATGGAGTGCCATTCCTCAGAACACCATCCGCAGGCTTATTGACTCCATGCCTAGACGTGTTTCTTCGTGCATCGCTGTCCGCGGTGGTCCTACTTCTTACTGAGCCGACACCGTCCTCGCTCTAAATTTTGCTTATTTATTTTGAAATAAATATCACTTATTGTTCCATGCTGTCTCTGTCTTCTTACCAAATTTCATCAATTTCTGACCACTCCTTCTTGGTGTTGCATTTTCAATGTCGAGCAGTGTATATATATATATATATATATTTAGGTGTTTTTATATGAGGTATATATATATATATATATATATATATATATATATATATATATATATATATATATATTTTTTTTTTTTTTTTTTTTTTTTCAATTTGGTTGCATTTCATTAAATTCTAATTTGCAGTACATTATATGAAAAAATGAGAAAACACTTTTTAGTAACATTTTGACGGTAAATATATAATGCATAAATCTATCTTAACAATTTTGGGCAAATAATTTTGCGTTGCAGAACATCACTAAGTATTCTGCTTTAGGGCCTTATGGTAAAAAGCACAAACTAAGCTGTTTCCTCTAATTTGTAAAAGTTGGAAGGTTAATCAAATATAATTTTGACAGATGTTCATGTTGTTATTGTTAAAACTTTCGTTTGAGATCATCAAAATTAATATAATATATTTAAACATTTTAGAACTTTATAAAAAAGATTATTTTAGTTTTTTAACTGATTCAAACTAATTTCTCCCTCAAATATTACTGAATTTCTTACTGAAACTAAGAGATTCATGTGTTATAATTCAGAAGTGCTTTTAAAAAAAAGAAGCCAAGTAGTCATTCAAACTTAGTTACAATCAAATTTTCTGATTATTTTTTCTTTTAGTAACTTAGTAAGATAAAAACAGTAAGGAAAATTAAAAAAATAAAACACATAAATAAATTATAAGAGATAAATTTAAGTTTAACGAATGTTATTTGAAACCCAGTGACTGAAATGGTCTTAATCAGGGCCGCGCCGTTCTTATGTGCAAAGTCGTGCAGCGCACGACGGCGCCAGAGTCGAAAATGGCGCCGAGCTTTACCGATTAAAAAAATCCAAATGGGAAAAATTATGGAAAAATAGAACTGAAAAATTTTTGACGGTGCGGCGCAGTAGCGTTCATAGACTTAGGGGTGCTTCTGCAAGATTTGCTAGCGACGCCACTGCATATACACAAGTGCAGCCAGAATTACCTTCTGGACCGTTTTTTTTTTTTTTTTGATTGAATCAGTCCTTACATTTGAATAAACTACTGTATTAGGACTGGTAACAGCACTAAAACCAAAGCCTCTGTGGTGTACTTACAACCCTAATCTTGTTTGCTGCGCCATTGTATGCTTCAAATGTTATTTTTTTCTTTTTTTTCAAAATAAAATAGATGTAACTTTTAAATAAATGTCATTAAGTGTAGCTTTTGACGAAGCACGAAATGCTTACATGTTTTTAAAAATAAATTTAACACAAAACTATTTTTTTCAATATTATATTTGTTTATAAAAACTTAATTCAATTGTTTAACACGTTGACTGCCAAGCTACGAGAAAACTCGTAGTATACTACAAGTTTTCTCGTAGCTTGGCAGTCAACGTGTTAACTACATTTTCTATTCGCCACTGCCAAAGGCATTCCGAACTTACAATTTTGGGAGGGAGAAAATTCTGAATTTGCAGAACAGAACAACAAATTTTGCTGAATGATCAAATCAAAGTTTTCGAAACATCGGACAAAAGTTGCCGAATAATAGAATTTTTGGGAGGTTGCAGTGACTTCCTATCAGTGCGCCCTTGGTCACTGCAAAAAGGAGCACAGCAGACGTTAGCACAACGGCGCCGATCGGGCTTGGCGCGGCCCTGGTCTTAATTTGTATGAAAAGTAATTTAAACAACAATTAACACAACATCATTGTTCGGAAAATTACAAAAAACTTTTAAAATTTTTCATTAGAGTAGAGTTGAGTATTCAACTATTCATTATATTTACCTCAAAAGGCTTGTGTCCATGGCTCCATTCTTATCTGAAGATGACTGACTTATCAGGCTGGAATTGTGGCTTTCAATGCTCTCCACTTTAGCCAAGGGACTTGGGCTTGTCTGATTGGATCGCAGGGAGCGGAGTGGGATGGTTTCTCTACCGGGCGACGGTTCCCTCGTCTCGAGGGTGAAGCTGCCCTCGTAACTGCTGCAACTGCCCATAACAGAATAGTTTATTTGGGAAGCATTGGGAGGATTACTTGCAGAATCTTGAGGGGAATGGATCGGGGACTGGTACAAGAAGATATCTTCAACAGAAATTGAGCTGCAGAGGTCAAGATAAAAATTTCATGCACAGCCCAAAACTCAGACCCAAAAACAAATTTCAGTTTCAGGCAGCAGCAATCATATGCATATTAAGACTAAATTAATTGGCAAAATACTTTTCATACTAAAACTAAACTATAAAAAAACTTATCAAAATTAGATTACAACCACAGTAAACATAAAATGCCTTCCTCATTTTTTGAAACTACTTCACAGCACTAAAATTAGATTATTGGATAAAATATGCAAGCTGGTTATGCAATGATTCATGAAATGTAAAATATATCTAGCATCTACAAAAGATAAATGCATAAAACTATAAACAAATATAATTAAAACCGGTTAAATTTGCAACAGAATGCAAAAGGAACTCCTGACATGCCACTGAAAAACTCCTGAGAACTAATTGTAAATTGTTTAAATTATTCAAACTCTACAAGAATATTATCATCCAAAATCATACATAAACACAGGGAACAGAAAACGTTTTTGCTTACACTTTTTGCCACATTTGTTTCTTGCAATGGGTTGTCAAAACTCATTTGTTTAATTCCATGCAGGAAGTACACGGACAAGTTTAAAAGGAAAATGAAATGTTACGCTCAAGTATGTGTTGCTGTACAAAGATATAGGGCTGAAAGCCTTTTCAAAAATTTGATATTAAATAAATGGGAAAAAGAAACTTCTCAAAATACTGATTTAATGCAACATGATAGGGGATATACACAAATGTAGGAATATACATAGGATATGAAATATATTTTGAACAGTTGTTTAACACTTGGCATGCGGGCAACGTATTTTTACGTTTTTTGCAGTCTGTCACTAGAACGTGGGTCACGTAAAAATGCGTATTTAGTAGATTTGTAGCTCACTGCAAGCGTAATTCGGTGGCAAATTATGCCCGCATGCCAAATGTTAAAATGAATAGATGCGACAGAAATCATAACCACTTATTTTAAAACAGATTCATGTATTTGTTAACAATGAACTATAAAATTTAACAATTAACCATATAATTTAAAAAATTATAGAAACAGTCAACGCAATTTAGAACAACTGAAAAATAAATAAATAAATAAAAATCTCAAATAGAGCAGAAGTTAACCTGAGCTCAAGCTTAAGAAATAACTGAGTGCTGTCAGTAGCCTTCATGAATTCAGTAGATTTTATTTGGGCTAAAGGGATCATTACAAAGAATCGTGCTTTATGCACACAATGTGTGTGTTTATGTGCCAAAGGTAAAGTCTGCTGAATAAATACATATTTACATACATTCATATTTCATTAAAAAAATTCCACTTTTTGTATTACAAGAAACACTTTACTTCAAATTTCTAAAGCTTTATATTCTTTGAATAATCACTTTATTTGCATTGCTATTACACTTTTATGTACTAAAATTAAATTAAATTAAAATTAATATGTAGTATTAAGTGTTGATAAGATCCCCCCCCCACCCCCCAGTAGATGCAAAAAATATTGACACATTTCTTCATTTTGGTTTAGTTTGAATAAGATATATTTTTTTTATAAAAAGTGGAAAAAAAAAAAAACACAAAATAATGAAATTCATTTATTAATATTATTGCGCATCATCATTTCATTTGAATAAAAGCAACTAAAACAAACTGTTTCAATGTTATCTAAAATTCTGAATGTTATTCTATGCCTCTATTAATGGGCATTTTGTATGTAAACCCTGTTATTTGTGATAAAATTTATATAATTAGGTATAGTGGCTATTCATTTTTATTGTTTATGGCAAATTACTTTCTGATGAAGTAACAGGTGTGATGGGATTGTTATTGTGCTAATTACCATTTTTAAATATGTATATACTGTCAGCCCCGCTTAAACAAATACTATCGGTTCCAAGAAATATTATTCGATTAAGTGGGAACCTTAAAACATTACGTCTATGGCATCGGTTCCGAGATATTTTATTTGTATAAGCGCGGTATTTGTTTATCCGTTACCCCATTAAGCGGGGACGACAGTATGTGGTTTTAAATATTTATGCTACTGAAAAGGATATTAAAAGAAAATCTTGGGTTTAACCAATGAAAAAAAAAACGAAAAAAGGGCCCTTTTCCTACATTGAATTATTATTATTGTAGTAACCTTGAGAGGAAATAAACAATATCAGCAGAGCCTTTTTTCTCTCTGGAGACAAAGCTTGTGTCATTTATATGCCCCATAACATACCTATACCCATGGGTACTGGCAAATGAGTGCAAGGGGGTGCAATTGTACCCCTCCCTGAATTTTTGATAAAGAAATTTTAATGAGTTTTTTTTAAAATGTTTAGCAATTTTTCAGTAAAATA
>JAXGGA010007103.1:0-64935 GCA_038373865.1 Uloborus plumipes
AAATTTGAAAAATTGATATTTTTGGGAAGTTCTTTGGACGATAAATTTTCATGTACATAAATACATTTTATCGCCTATGACGTTTCCGGAGTTGCTGAAAAGTTCCTATTAGTGCGTTTCTTAGGGCGAATAGCTCAACTTTGATGTTTTTAATTTCTTCTTTTAGAGTGTTTATTTCAATGTCTTTTTCTTTCATTATGTTTAGGAGCTACTCGTAATTTTCGTTATGCTCAGTTAAGTTTCTATTTTGCGTTAGTTTTTCGGATCGGGTATTTCCGCTCGCGTTTTTGGCATAGGTTGGTTTAACTTCTGGGTTATTATTGCTGTTTTTTTGTTGTTTTAGTTTTCATGTATCGGGGAATTTTTATCTAGTGCGGAATAATTTCCTTTACATAGAAAGCACTTGGGAGTAGTGTCGCAAGTTGGGTGGTCCTCTCCGCAATTTGCCCCCCGTTGTCCGTTTACCTTGTCGTGGTGGGGGGGGGGGCTTGCGGTGTGGTGTGTTCGGGGCGAGCTCTTGGCGGAGTAGTGACCCCCAGTTGCTCAAACCGAAGTTCGGCGGGTAGGGATTTTTTTCTCCCTCCTTCCCTCATCACACTTACCAAATTTCGGAACAATCCCAAGCCAAGGTGTGTCAACCGTGCCGATGGCTGCGTGGTACCGGGGCTAAGCGGTATCTCATACGGGAGGCTTCAGGGCTAGCTGGCGAACCCTGTCGTATGCAGCCTTACCCCTGTGTAGGGGGGCTACGCAGGGGCTCGACCCCACTTTTCCCCCCAGTTCTCCGGTCCAATTGTGGATTCTGAAAATAAAAACTCTTCTCCCCCATGTGGGGAGCGTCAGAATGTGATATCAAGTAATCCGAAATTTTTCATAATCAAACGCAATGAGTCAAATTTTACTGCAGTATCCCCATTCAAAATCAACAAAGCATTAATTCATCTAATTGGAGAATTTCATTCCGTCAAAAAACTGCGTAGCGGTGAACTATTACTTGAAATTAAAGACCCGAAACTAATTAAAACATTAAAATCTGCAAAACAACTAGGTCCTTTTTTGATTACAGTATCAGAGCATTCAACCTTAAATTTCTCACGAGGTATTATTTCCGAACCCGACCTTCTCTTCACATCTGAGAATGAGATCTTAGAAGAACTGCAAGATCAACATGTCAGTGGAGTAAAAAGGATAACCATTAAGCGTGACGGCAAAATGGTTAACACTAAGCATATTATCCTTACTTTTAATACCCCTGACCTTCCTCTTCGGGTCAAAGCAGGTTATCTGTCTTGTCCGGTCCGTCCATACATACCGAACCCACTTCGATGCTTTAAATGTCAGCGTTTCGGGCACTCAAAGATCTCGTGCCGCGGAATAAGCACCTGTGCCAGATGTGGAGAACATGAACACGATAGCAATGATTGTAAAAAAGACTTTAAATGTGTTAACTGTAAGGCAGATCATCCATCTTACTCAAGAAAATGCTCTAAATGGATCACAGAAAAAGAGATACAGGTCATCAAAATTACTAAAAAGATATCTTACCCAGATGCTCGTAAAATTGTTGAATCCAGGTCACCCACTCTTGGAGTATCTTATGCTGCTGCAGTAAAGAAAGTCTTTAAAACCACGAGTACACAAACAGTTACTGAAACACCAACTAATTTCAAACTAAATACCGCACCCAAATCAGATGGTAAAGAATCAAATATCGCGCACTCTACGCCGAAAAAAGTAAATGAAAATAAACAAACTCAAAAAACAAATGTAAAACCTGCTGACTCTATTAATAAAAGTGTACAAAATTCTAAAAAATGTACTGCAAAAAAGAAAATTATACAAGCACGCGCAAAAATTGGAGCCACCTCGAAACAGAGGCCACCGAAATTCTTTAATTTTAAGAAAGAAGACTTCTTGCTTTATAGCAAAAATACAATATTAAATAAATCTCCTCCTGAGAAAGTTGTCCCCCCTCACGAGGAAGATGACGTCGAATTTAAAGAACTTCCGCCATCCGATGATGAAGGATGGACAGAGGCCCAAGCCTCATGAGCTGTTCATTTCTTTGGCCGTTTTTCCTCTTTTTTCTCTCCATGGCCCTGAGAATTCTATCTTGGAATTGTCAGAGTTACTCGAGTAATGTCACGGACGTCAAAGATCTTGTTGAATGTCACCAACCGGCCATTTTCTGTCTGCAGGAAACATTCCTGTCGCCTGTTGATAATCCGAGGTTGAAGGGTTTTGAACTATACCGCAAGGACTGCTTGACAGGAGACCGTCGTTGTGGTGGAGTGGCGATGCTAATCTCTAATGATTATGCATCTAGCCAGCTCAAAATCAACACGTCCCTCCAGGCAGTAGCTGCGCGTGTTCACCTTCACTCGCTAATCACAGTTTGTTCTGTGTATATTCCACCTTCTTACGATTTGAGAAGCGTGGAATTGCAGACATTGATAGATCAACTTCCACCCCCATTTGTCATCTTGGGGGATTTCAATGGCCATAATTCTCTATGGGGGAGTCCAGACTCCAATAGCAGAGGTTTAATCATAGAAGGTTTAATAAATGACAACGATCTTTGCGTTCTTAACACCGGTGACAGTACTTATTTCCATCTACCAACGCAGACTTACCATGCCATCGATCTGGCAATTTGTTCACCTTCTCTTCTGCCACTTTGGGATTTTCAGGTTGAAGGTGGCTTCTATACTAGTGGACACTTTCCAATTAAGATCACCTTCACTGGACGCTGTAGCTATCAGCAGCAGCAAGCCCGACTACGTTTTGATCAAGCTGACTGGGCAGCATTTACGCAATTGGCAGAAATAACACCGGAGATGGTAATTAATATCGACATTGATGAAGCGGTAAGTAGAGTAACTGACACAATCCTAACAGCAGCAAACGCTGCGATTCCAAAAACCACGAAAGGAAGAGTCAAATTCCCTAAGCCTTGGTGGAACACAAAATGTAAAACAGCTCATAAAAAACAAAAAAAAGCTTGGAGCACATTTCGGCGCTATCCGACCACGCCAAATTTAGTAGCACTTAAACGAGCTCGTGCTGAAGCTCGAAAGATACGACGAAAAAGCCAGCGGGAGTCGTGGCAAACATATGTCAGCACAATCACGACGTCCACCCCATCTAAGACAGTTTGGGGTAAAATTAAAAAAATAGCTGGTAGTTACCAAACATCTTGTGCTCCCATTCTTGAAAAAAATGGTCAAACGGTATCTGACTTCAAAGAGGTGGCCGACTGCTTGGGGACTCATTTGGCAGAGGTCTCCAGGGCAGGCAATTATAGCCCAAAATTTTTAGCTTTAAAATCCCTTAAGGAACGAAAAATCCTTAATTTTAAATCAAATGTTTTAAATTCATATAATCATCATTTTACTTTTAAAGAACTCATTACAGCTTTGAAAAAAACTGGTAATACTTCGCCTGGACCGGACGAAATACATAATATCATGTTGAAAAATTTGAGTAAAACCTCTCTAGCAAAAAGTTTTCCAACAACCTGGACTCAAGCAATAATCATACCATTATTAAAACCGAATAAACCACCCAACCAACCAGAAAGCTATAGACCTATAGCTCTTACAAGTTGCCTCTGTAAATTGATGGAGCGGATGGTTAACGCCAGACTGATTTTCATTCTGGAGTCAAACCAACTGTTATCTCCCTTCCAAAGTGGATTCAGACGCAACAGGAGCACAAATGACAACTTGCTGCTTCTTGAAACATCAATTAGAGAAGCATTTCTTAAACGAAAACATCTTGTGAGCGTATTCTTCGACATTGAAAAGGCATATGACCGTACGTGGAGATATGGGATCCTCAAAACTCTGCACGAGTATGGGTTGCGAGGTAACCTACCTCTCTTTATCTCTAATTTTCTTAAACATCGATCTTTTCGTGTACGTGTCAAATCTGTCTTGTCGGATACCTTCATCCAAGAAGAAGGTGTACCTCAAGGAAGTGTTTTGAGCGTTACTCTTTTCCTAATAGCAATCAACAGCTTACACGAACAATTGCCTCCCGCTGTCAAAAGTACTATGTTCGTTGATGATTTTCAAATATCTTTTTCGTCATCGAACATGAGTATCATTGAAAGACAGCTTCAAAGAGCTATTAATAAAGTCTCCCAGTGGGCGGAGGAGAACGGCTTTGCCTTCTCTCCCCAAAAAACATTCTGCATTCACTTCTGCCGCAAAAGAGGCCTACATCCTGATCCGAACCTTTTCATTAATAACCAACCAATATCTGTAAAAAGTCAAGGGAAATTCCTTGGTCTCTTATTCGACAATAAACTTACATTCTTCCCACATATACAAGAATTAAGGAAAAGATGCTCATTAAAACTAAACATGCTTAAAGTCTTAGCAAACACTTCTTGGGGTGCAGATACAGAGTCACTTTTAAGAATTTACCGTTCTCTGATACGCTCAAAAATTGATTTCGGTTGCCAAGTTTATGGCTCCGCTGCTAAAAGCTACCTGAAGATCCTGGATCCAATACATAATCAAGATCTACGTATCTGTACAGGGGCATTCAGAACTTCGCCTATAGACAGTCTACATATTAGCGCCTGTGCAGATGCGTAGCGCCTGGTTATGTATTGGATCCAAGGCTTTCAGATAACTTTTCGCTGCTGAACCATATATTTGGCACCCGTAATCAAGTTTTGAGCGTATCAGAATCCTGTATATTCTTAAAAGAGACTCTGTATCAGCACCCCAAGAAGTGTTCGCTAAGACTCTAAGGATCTTCAATTTCAAAAAGCATTTCTTTCTCAATTCCTGTATGTGCGGTAAGAACTTTAGTTTGTTGTCAAGGATAAGACCAAGAAATTTTCCTTGATCTTTTACAGATATAGGTTGATTATTTATGAAAAGATTTGGGTCCGGATGAAGGCCTCTTTTACGGCAAAAGTGCATACAGAAGGTTTTTTGGGCCGAGAAGGAAAAGCCATTTTCCTCCGCCCATTGACAGACTTTATTAATAGCTATTTGAAGCTGTCTTTCAACGATACTCATGTTCGATGACGAGAAAGATATCTGAAAATCATCAACGAACATGGTACCTTTGACAGTGGGAGGCAGTTGGTCGATTAAGCTGTTGATTGCAAGTAGGAAAAGAGTTACGCTTAGCACACTTCCCTGGGGTACCCCTTCTTCTTGAATGAAGGTATCCGACAGAACAGACTTGACACGTACCCGGAAAGACCTCTGTCTAAGAAAATTGGATATAAATATGGGTAAATTACCTCGCAACCCGTACTCGTACAGGGTTTTGAGAATCCCATGTCTCCAGGTACGGTCATATGCTTCTTCAATGTCGAAGAATACGCTCACAAGATGTTTACGTTTAAGGAAGGCTTCTCTTACAGATGTTTCGAGAAGCAGCAGATTGTCGATTGTGCATCTGCCACGCCAGAATCCGCTTTGGTATGAAGAGAGCATATGGTTTTTTTTTGTTTTTGGTATTGACTATTAGTTTTTGGTATTCATAATAAATTTTGACAATAGTAATTTTATTTCAATAAGAAATGTATGAGGGTGATTCTACGATCAATGCGTTTTTTGTGTCCCCAAAGAAAAAATAATCGGTTTAATTTCACTCATTATATCACTAGTTCTAGCTATTTTTATGATTGTAGTGGTAAGGGCCAGACGTAATTCCAATTTTGGGGGGTTTTATCGATACCAGGGGAAAATGCGTTGCCAAGGGGAGTGACACTATTGGCAGAATTCTGGTTTGATTTACTATTATTTCACTTGTTTTTCGGTGCAGAATCAGAGTATGAGCTCATTTCTATCCGACTTGTATTAAAAAAAAAAATTTCGCTTTGTAATAAAATAAAAAAAATCAGTCTTGAAAACACGACACGTTGCATGCAAGTCGCACCGCAGATCCTAAATAAATATACTTCCTGCATTTTTTACGTCCATTAAAATTGTACTAACAGGTATAATTAAGGTTAAAAATGAAACTTTTTATGCTTATAACACAATTTTAATGTATATTTACTCTTTCGAGGAACAAAACTGCCAGGGGAGTGACGCCAGAGAAGTGACAAAATCACACATTACCTATAAAAACAACATCATGCGTTCTTCTCACAAGAATTTCACGTAATCCATGATGTCTGCACACAATAAGCATTACATTATACATACGCGCATTTAGGTAACAATTACATATAAAAACTTATACTTACCAGGGGAAATACTACAGCGACTGGCGCAGTACGCTTTTCGGCACTTTCAACCAGAACAGATGCAATGATATTTAGATTATTTTTAAACCACTTAGCTAGCTCTTAACTTTACTCAGTATTGTACTGGTTTTTCGCAGTCAATGTCATCCTTATGCATTTTTTATGCTAAATTTCAGTCTTTGAAATTCGCCAGGTGAGGGTGACACTGTTGTTATGGCACGTGAAAAAAGGTATATTTGTACTATGAAAATAAATATTTTTACAATGTTTATACATGAAATGTGTTTCTATATTAATGTAAGTGTATAATTATGGTGAAAAACATTGGGTCAAGTTAGCAAAAGTTGAACGTCGAACATGTTTGTATAAAAACTAGTATTTGAACAGGCCAGGGGAGTATACATTTATGACTATTTTCAGCTATTAATGCTGAAATAAAATAGTAGTGAATTAATTGGGTGGTCCATATAAAACCCCCCCGTTGTCCGTTTACCTTGTCGTGGTGGAGGGGCTTGCGGTGTGGTGAGTTCGGGGCGAGCTCTTGGGCGGAGTCGTGACCCCCAGTTGCTCAAACAGAATATCGGCGGGAAGGGATTTGTTACTCCTTCCTTCCCTCATCACACTTACCAAATTTCGGAACAAAAACCCAAGCCAAGGTGTGTCAACCGTGCCGATGGCTGCGTGGTACCGGGGCCAAGCGGTATCTCATACGGGAGGCTTCAGGGCTAGCTGGCGAACCCTGTCGTATGCAGCCTTACCCCTGTGTAGGGGGGCTACGCAGGGGCTCGACCCCACTTTTCCCCCCAGTTCTCCGGTCCAATTGTGGATTCTCAAATTAAAAACCTTTCTCCCCCTAGTGGGGAGCGTCAAACGAATTCGAACATTACTGCCAAATTCTTTTTGATTAAGCGCACTGACCCAAACATGAATCTGACTAAAGTGTCTCCATTCATTATTAATAAAGCCATTGTACATCAAATAGGAGAATTTCAATCTGTAAAAAAATTACGCAGCGGCGAACTACTACTTGAAATAAAAGCGCAAAACCAAATTAAACCTTTATTATCTATGAAACAAATAGGCTCATATCTCGTCACTGTTGCTGAACATTCCAGATTAAATCTTTCTCGGGGAATCATTTCAGAACCTGATCTCCTCTACACTCAGGAGTCGGAAATCTTAGAGGAGATGAAAGACCAGCACGTAAGTGGAGTTAAACGAATTACCATCAGACGCAATGGAGAAATACTACCCACTAAACATATTATCTTAACGTTTAGTATTCCTGACCTCCCATCACGCGTCAAAGCTGGCTACCTCTCTTGTCCAGTTCGACCATACATTCCAAATCCTCTTCGTTGCTTTAAATGTCAACGCTTCGGGCATTCCAAGCTATCATGCCGTGGTACAGATACTTGTGCCAGATGTGCTGAGTCCGGCCACGATAGCAATGAATGCACGAAGGAATTCAAATGTGTCAACTGCAAGGGAGATCATCCCTCTTACTCTAAAAAATGCGCTAAATGGCTTCTTGAGAAAGAAATCCAAGTCATAAAAACGACAAAAAATCTATCTTATCCTGAAGCACGAAAAATTGTAGATTCTCGTACCCCTACAACTGGATTATCCTATGCTGCAGCAGTTAGAAAAGTTTACAAAAGCTCTAGCACACAAACAGAGGCACAAACCCAAACTAATGCTGATCAAACTTCCAAACTCAAAACTATACAATCTAAAAACGCAAAACCCTCCCCGAAAAAACTTAATGAAAACAAAGAGACACAAATGATAAATATAAAACCTGCTGAAACACCTTTTTCAAATGTAACAAATGCGCAAAATTCAAAAAAATGTACTGAAAAAAAGAAAATTATAAAAGCGCGAGCTAAAATTGGAGCTACCTCTAAGCAGAGGCCTCCGAAAAATTTTAACTTTAAAAAAGAGGACTTCTTGCTAACTAGCAAACAAGTTACACTCACTAAATCTTTTCATCTCCCCACTCATAACGAAGTGGAGGATGTGGAGTTTAAAGACATTCCGTCATCCGAAGATGAAGGATGGACGGACGTCCAATCCAAATGAGATGCCCTTCTTTCTTTTGGCCGTTTTTCCTCCTTTTTCTCTCCATGGCCCTGAGCATTCTTTCTTGGAATTGTCAGAGTTACTCGCATAATGTCACGGACGTCAAAGATCTTGTTGAAATTCACCAACCGGCCATTTTCTGTCTGCAAGAGACATTCTTGTCACCTACTGATAGACCGAGGTTGAAAGGTTTTGAAATGTACCGCAAAGACTGCTTGACAGGAGACCGTCGTTGTGGAGGAGTGGCGATGCTAATCTCCACTGATTACGCATCTAGCCAGCTCAATATCAACACGTCCCTCCAAGCAGTAGCTGCGCGTGTTCACCTTCACTCGTTGCTAACAGTTTGTTCTATATATATTCCACCTTCTTATGACTTGAGAAGCGTGGAATTGCAGACACTGATCGATCAACTCCCTCCCCCTTTTGTCATCTTGGGGGATTTCAATGGCCATAATCCCCTCTGGGGTAGTCCAAACTCCAATAGTAGAGGGTTGAT
Organism: Uloborus plumipes; assembly: GCA_038373865.1. Taxonomy (NCBI): domain Eukaryota; kingdom Metazoa; phylum Arthropoda; class Arachnida; order Araneae; family Uloboridae; genus Uloborus; species Uloborus plumipes. Next base: position 8,802 of record JAXGGA010007103.1, read on the forward strand.
TATTGAAAACTTTATCTGTGACAATGATCTTTGTGTACTTAACAACGGTGAAAATACATATTTCCATCTTCCAACGCAGACTTACCATGCCATCGATTTGTCAATATGCTCACCTTCGCTTCTGCCACACTGGGATTTCGAGGTGGAAGGTGGTTTCTACACCAGTGGCCACTCCCCGATCAAGTTAACATTTACTGGACGCTGCAGCTACAATGAGCAGCAGCAAGCCCGTTATCGCCTTGATCGAGCTGATTGGGCAGCATTTACTCAGTTGGCAGAAATAACATCGGAAGTTGTGAACGAAACCGACATTGATGTAGCAGTAAGCCGAGTAACCGACATTATCTTGAATGCAGCGAATGTTGCTATACCAAAAACCACCAAGAGGAGGATTAAATTTCCGAAGCCTTGGTGGAACTCTGATTGCCAGGCAGCCTATAAAAAACAGAAAAAAGCATGGAACACATTTCGTCGATATCCGACCACACAAAATCTCGTGGCACTCAAACGAGCTCGTGCTGAAGCTCGGAGGATTCGGCGAAAAAGCCAACGGGACTCGTGGCAAACATATGTCAGCACAATAACGACGTCCACCCCATCCAAGACCGTTTGGGGCAAAATTAAAAAAATCGTTGGCAGTTACCAAACATCTTGTGCTCCCATACTTGAGAAAAATGGTCAAATAATATCTGACCTCAAGGAGGTGGCTGACTGCTTGGGGACACATTTGTCAGAAGTCTCCAGAGCAGACAAGTATGATTCAAAGTTTTTAGCTCTCAAATCACTTAAGGAAAGAAAAATCCTTAATTTTAATTCAAACATTTTAGACTCATATAATACCGATTTTACTTTTAAAGAACTTCTTATAGCTTTGCGAAAAACCCGCAATACTTTACCTGGTCCTGATGAAATACATAATAGTATGCTGAAAAACCTGAGTAAAGCATCTTTAGAAAATATACTACATCTTTTCAATAGAATCTGGACTGAACAACGTTTTCCGACCATCTGGACTCAAGCAACAATAATACCATTACTGAAACCAAATAAACCACCCAATCAACCTGAAAGCTACAGACCTATAGCCCTTACTAGTTGTCTATGTAAACTTATGGAGCGCATGGTTAATGCCCGACTAATTTTCATTCTGGAATCAAATCATCTACTATCCTCATTCCAAAGTGGATTCAGGCGCGGCAGGAGCACTATAGACAATTTGATGCTTCTTGAAACATCAATCAGAGAAGCATTTCTTAAACGTAAACATCTTGTGAGCGTATTCTTTGACATTGAAAAGGCATATGACCGTTCTTGGAGATATGGGATCCTCAAAACTCTTCACGAGTATGGGTTGCGAGGTAACCTACCTATTTTTATCTCCAATTTTCTCAAATACCGAACTTTTCGTGTACGCGTCAAGTCTATTCTGTCTGATACCTTCATCCAAGAAGAAGGTGTACCCCAGGGAAGTGTGTTGAGCGTAACCCTTTTCGTTATTGCAATCAATAGCTTAATTGAACAACTACCCCCCGCTGTCAAAGGTACCATGTTCGTGGATGATTTTCAAATCTCTTTCTCGTCAGCGAACATGAGTATCATTGAAAGGCAGCTTCAAATAGCCATTAATAAAGTCTCTCAATGGGCAGAGGAAAATGGTTTTTCTTTTTCTGCTCAAAAAACCTTCTGTATACATTTCTGCCGTAAGAGAGGGCTTCATCTTGACCCGAACTTGCTGCTTAATAATCAACCCATAACTGTTAAAGATCAAGGAAAGTTTCTTGGTCTGACTCTTGACAATAGACTCAAATTTTTGCCGCATATACAGGAGCTAAAAAAGAAATGCACATTAAAATTAAACATTCTTAAGGTTTTAGCTAACACTTCTTGGGGTGCCGATACAGAGTCCATGTTAAGAATCTACAGGGCTCTAATACGCTCAAAACTTAAATACGGTTGCCAAGTTTATGGCTCTGCTGCCAAAAGTTATTTAAAAACCCTGGATCCAATACATAACCAGGCCTTGCGCATTTGTACAGGTGCCTTCCGAACTTCACCAATCAAAAGCCTATATATATTAGCACACGAACATTCTCTGACAAATCGAAGACTTAAACTTTCACTTAATTTTTACTTTAAAACCAAACCGAATACAAACCATCCGCTTCATCTGCATATTTTCCATCCGTCAAATGTAGATTTATTTCTACGCCGTCCTTCGGTCACCCCAACATTTGGGATCCGAATGCGACAGGAGCTAGATTGTCTGCAAATTTCAGATCTTGAGACATACAACATAACTGAACTAATTGAACCATGGAACAAAAGCAATGTATCTGTTCTTCATGATTTCGATAATTTTCAAAAAAACACAACAACTGACTCAGTTTACCAACAAATCTACTTTGCAGTAAAACAACAGTATCCACTATATCATGAAATTTTTACCGACGGTTCTAAAAGTAATGATCACGTCGGCTTCGCGACAGTAATTGATGGTCGAGTTACATCAGAACAGTTACATAAATCTTGTTCTGTTTTTACATCTGAAATAAAAGCTATAGCCACATCTTTAAAAACAATAGCAGAATCAAATCATAAAAATGGATACTATACACAGACTCTAAAAGCTCCATAGATGCTATCATTAACTGTAACAACAATAGCCATCCTTTAGTTATTCAGTCTTTTCGCCTATACAATAGTTTAATGCAAAACAATTTTAAAATTATTTTTTGCTGGATACCTGGTCATGTAGGCATTACTGGAAATGAGGCAGCCGATACAGCTGCCAAGGCGGCAAACTCCCATGCTGAAGATCTTGTACCTTTTGGAGACATAAAGAATTACATAACAGAATGCCTCAACAACCATTGGCAGCGTGACTGGGATGGAGAAACAAACAATAAATTACACTCCATTCAGCCACTGACAAAAGGTTTTAAATGCGTAAGAACCACTAGAAGAGATGAAGTCGTTATCGCTCGTCTTCGTATCGGGCATACTAGGTTCACGCACAAGTATCTTCTTTCTCAGGAACCAGCTCCAGTATGCAACACATGCCACATTAGTCAGACAGTGTTACATATTTTGTGTAACTGCCCAAATTTTAACCATGCTCGTTTTAAATTTTTTAACTGTTTTTATCCATCTTTGACGGAGTTGCTAGGGGACGCACTCCACCCTAATTTGTTCTCATTTCTTCATGAGATTGGTTTTATCTATCTAATTTAGTGGTTTTACCTGTCTTATTGAAGTCGTCCTTGTTTCTTAATTGTTTAACAGGTTTTAGTCAAACTTTTTGCCACTTTTTTCTTTTGCGTTTTTATTTAGAATTTTAAACTTTGTATATATGTCTCATTGTGAAATGCTTTTTAATATTTTAATTCTTAGCTCCTTCATATTTTAGATCATATCTGCATCTCATTTTTTTTTAAACAAAACTATCGTTTGGCGCAGTATAGTCTATAAAGGCTTTTGCGCCATTAAAAATAATAAAACCAACCAACCATATAAAAGACAATAGCCTTTAATGCTTAAGTATACAAAAACATTGATGCAATCAGTTTCACATGAGGTTTTTCCATCGGCCGTCTGAATTCAAATAGCGTAGAATCACCCATGAATATATTTTGTCCGGAAGTTCTTGTCCAATCCGTTACCTTAAGATTATTTTAGCCAAAAAAGGTATTTATTGAAGTTAAAAGATAACACGTTTCAGTTAACTTGACAAATTAGTGACGTAACTATTTTGTACCATTTTGTTTCCCTGAGTCGAGAAGTATTGCTGTGGCGTTTCGCACAAAATTTCTTCCAGGTGCGTATTTTTATTCTTTGTCGAGTCCGTTACCAAAGATTTTAGTATTAATTTTTACTTTTTCTCAACTTTTACCCCGAAATATCGTTTATTATAAAACTCTAAGAAAATGCATATTGTTGTTTAATTTTTAAATTCGACAACCTAGCCATTGACATTCTGGTTGAAATTGTCAAGTCCGTTACTGGTAAAATCCGTTACCATAAAGTTTTTTATCAATATTTTAACAATCACAAACATCGTTTTAAGTTTCAAGGAAGCAAGTAATTTCATATTAAGTTGGTTCTAGGCGCTATGATAGTTCAAAGGTGAGAATTCATATTGGTATTTTGTATGGTAACGGACGACAATTTTCCTTGCAACTTTAAGTTTTACAACAGCATTTGAATACTTAATTATTCATCAAAGTGTACAACCATCTACTTTTTCACACACCTAAAATATGTAACTAAACAGCTGTTAGTGTTTTTAAAAGAAAATAGCAAGTTAAAAAAATTACTTAAAATTTTTGAAATGTAAGCATATGGTGAAAATGACCCGTAAATTTAAATAGTAATTCAGCATGGGTTTTTAAAGTGACGGAATACGGCGTGTTTCTGTAAGCATTTAAAGCACAAGTAATACTATGCGGAAAGGTGTCATCTCTTTGAATTGAAAATGTTTACCTTTTCAACTTATTTTTAACAATATTAACACTTTTTTCTGCTGCTATGTTTGAATTAGGATGGTAAGCCGGAGAATTTTGAAAGTTTATCTCATTTGACTTACAACAATTAATGAATTTTTCCGACTTAAATTGACCTTCGTTATCTGATACCATTTCACTGGGTAAACCAAAACAAGAAAATATTGATCTTAACTTCGTGATAGAACACTTTGAATTCGTACTGTTGACTACAGCAACTTCAATCCATGCAGAATATGAATCTTTTACAATTCGAAGGTTATGGTTTTTAAATTCTGCGTTATCAATGTGTATACGTTCAAAAGGTTTGCCAGTTAAAGGCCAATTATTAAATAAAACTCTGGCTACATTTTGTCTAGTCATCTGACAAGGAGCATATTTCTTTACGTAATTTTCAACTTCTCTATCCATGTTTGGAAACTAAAAGTATCCTCTAGCAAGGTTTTTCATCCGAACTATACCAGGATGCTCTACGTGTAACAGTTCAAAAACTTTAACTAGCAAGCTTTTCGATACTACCAATCTGTTGGCTCTCAAAAGACAACTATTTTCAATGCTTAGTTCGTTCTTGACTTTGTAAAATTGATGTAAATCTTCAGAGAAATTTTGAGGCCATTCAAATTTTGTATAATTAATAACTTGGCTAATCTGTCCATCAGTGGCACTTGCCTTTTCAATAACCTTACTTGTAAAATTTTTAAATTCTGAGAAATAACAAACAAAATTTTCTGCAAATTTATCTACCGGTTCATCGTCAGCAGAAGGAAGCCTAAAAGAAGATCCGTACCTATTTTGTGTTTCATGGTTTAGTTATAATTTGTTAAAATTATGGACTATATGTGCATTCTAGCATTTGCCATTTCTGGAACTGATTTATTATGATCCAGTAATGTAAGTAAAGGTTTGGAATCGGTTTCGATAGCAAATTTCTGACCTTGAAGGTACTTATTGAAACGCTTTATACCAAAAATTATAGCTTAAGTTTCTTTATGTACTTGACCGTAATTTTGGTTGGTTGGTTGTATTGAGTTTGTTGAGTTATGCAAATTTCAGTGATTTTAAATCGATTTAAACGTGGTATTTATAATGTTCTGAAACGTGGAAATCAATTTAAACCTGCGTTTCGCTCACGAAGACCGAGAAAAACCAGGACTGCGGAGTAGGAGTCGGACTGTTTTTGAACCAAATGAGTCGGAGTCGCTGAAAAACATGTCGACTCCGACCACCTCCGATTTGGATGAAATTTTATGGAGGGGAAAACATATCTTTGAAATTAACAGATACAAATTTTCGGCGTCCAATATCCAAATCCTAAGCATCTAGGATCATTAAAAAGAGCTTCAAAATGGCGGGTCTGCTTTGTGAAACGAATTGCTATGTTTGGGCTTATGCAAGTGAATAAAAAATATTTGCAGCAAAAATGCAATGTGATAAAATAAAGTCTGGCCATTTAACAAGAAAAGGATTCGTTTTGTACGCAGTCAAATGACAAGAGCGGCACTTGTCTTGCTCTGGAGAAAACGGACTTTTGGGACATCACAGTGACCTCCGAGAATTGAGGTAAGTGTGGTGAAATTACCTGCGAGAGTTCTTGAGAAAATTGAACTTTTTGAGAGGTCACAATGACCTCCCATGACCTCCAACTGGGACAACTGGGATACCCCAGCTTGCTACTCTCCCCCCTAAAGTGAGTCCTAGCTACGACCATGAATAAAAATGAAACTTTTAAAAATGGACTTAATATTTCAACCTTTGTTTAGGTTTTTTCCCTCTTCACATTTGGGTAAAAAAAAAGCAGGAGTCGGGAGTCGGAAGTTTTAAAATCCCGGAGTCGGAGTCGAGCATTTTTCCTCCGACTCCGCAGCTCTGAGAAAAACTACCTCTCGTGAGGATAGAAGATTAAAAAACTGGCTTTAACTGAAAATTTGTAACTTAATCAAGTAAAAACTAGACTTGTAACAAAATTATCACGCGATACCATAAGCAGACGAATAAAAGAATCAAGATTTAGGCTAATTCCACGTCAAATCACCTAATTTTAATAGTCGGCCGTGCCGTCATGTCTCGGATTTTGTTCAATATTTCTTTACGGATAGATACCTATTAGATAAACTCAAATTATTTTTTTTTAGATTTTTTGAATAAAAATTTAGGGTGGTAGAATTTTTTGAAATTTTGATTTTTTCAGAATTTTTGCTTTTTTATTTTTGGTATGCATTTTGAAAAAGCTTTATAACTTCCTCATTTTTCATTCAATTAAGCCAGTTTACGTATAATTTTAAAGCTAATTATTTTCTCCTTCAATATTAGTGACAAAAATGAGATTGCGAAAAATATAATTTTGTCAATGGTTCTCTGAAGTCAGATTTTGTGTTTTTTCAATTGGTATGTTCAATAGGTCATATCTCCGGAGTACCAACTAAGAACTGCACATTTTTTTTTTTTTTTTCAGTGCAGTGATGACAACATCATATACTTTTTATGTGCAATAAATTAAGAGGGTGTTTTTTGTTGTTTTGGAATAAAAAAATCAAGTGTGTTTTTTCAGTTGGTATGATCAACAGGTCATATCTCCGGATTACCAGCTAACAACAGCACCATTTTTTTTCCATTATGAAACCATCATGATGTTTTATGATCAAGAAATTAGAAGGAAGTTTTTTTTTTTTGTTATTTTGAAATAAAAATATAAGATGTTTTTTTTTTTTTTCAAAAACTTTAAAATCAACTTTTGAAACTTAAATTTGAGATTCACTCAGCATCACACGTCACAAGCAGATGAAAATGTATCTTATTTATTACATTTAAATACTTGATGGTAGTTCTATATTGTTCTATTGCTTGCATGCTTTGGTAGTGAAAAGTCACTGCATAATTATTTTACTCTTCAGTAATTATTTGCTAGCCACTCCATCAACTGATAGGAATTACGATAAAGTAAACTGGAATGTCTTTAAATATACTTTCATTCATAGTTTGACAAAAAAAAGACTCGCGAGCTCTTGACGGTCGGAAAAATTTTATATTTGGTTTCCATTATTCTGAAATCTACGTAACATTTTATAATTTGTTATCAAATGAAAGCATAAACATTTCATGAATAACAATCTTTATTTCTACGATGTTCTGACACTGGCAACATAAGGTTTTTCAAACACAGAAACCTTCTTCACTAATATACTCTTCGTGTCTAATGGTTTGAAGAAGTGATTCTCTCTGCTGCCTACTATTCTTAAGGCTCTTTCATATCTTTGCGTTAAAAAATCTTCATTTGTAACCACTTCCATTGATGTAACGAAAAACATCTGTATCCCCTTTATGTTTTGAGAGGCAAATTGAAATAGATCATGTGCATTTAAAATCTGTCCTTCGACAGTTCTTTGAAGACTTGCTCTTCTCGCAAGCCGTTTTATTGTGCCCCTTACTCCATCGCATGCATTCTTGCCATGACTCGTAGAAAAGAAATACCATTCAGCTGCCATGTCGTGGTCTTCCTTGTAATAGCATAGTTTTTTTTTTTTTTTTAATTTTACGAAGTTTTTAAACTTATCGAAAACTTAATTTGTAAAGAAATTTATTTCAAAAATTCAATTTTCTTCTTAAATTTCAGAACAACAAAAAACACCCTTCGAATATTTTGATGTTTTCATTATAGAAAAAAATGGCGCAGTTGTTAACTGGTAATCCGGAGATATGACCTATTGATCATACCAACTGAAAAAACGCGTTTGATTTTTTTATTCCAAAACTACAAAAAACACCCCCCTAATTTTTTATACATCAAAAGTATTGATGTTGTTATCACTGAAAAAAATATGTGCAGTTCTTAGTACTCCGGAGATATGACATATTGAACAATTGAAAAAACACAAAACCTGACTTCAGAGGACCATTGGCAAAACTCTATTTTTCACAATCTCATTTTTGTCACTAATATTGAAGGAGAAAATCATTAGCTTTAAAATGATACGTAAATCGGCTTAATTAAATGAAAAATGAGGAAGTTATAGAGCTTTTCAAAATGCATACCAAAAATAAAAAAGCAAAAATTCTAAAAAAATAAATTTCAAAAAATTCTACAACCCTAAATTTTTATTCAAAAAATCTAAAAAAATTAATTTGAGTTTATCTCATAGGTATCTATCCGTAAAAAAATATCGAACAAAATCCGAGACATGACGGCACATAGCCTTAGGCGATTTGACGTGGAATCACCTTTTATCAAAAAACAAAAGTTAGCTCGCAAACCTTTTCTGAAAAAGTGTCACAAACAAGCAAGACTGCAGTGGGCAAAGCATTATATGCATTATAGTTACGAATGGATTACTGTTGTGTTCTCTGATGAAAAAAAAAATGGAATTTAAACGGTTTAGATGGGTTCTCATACTACTGGCGTGACTTGAGGAAAGATCCGAAGTGCGTATTCAGTAGGCAACATGGTGGTGGCTCAGTCATGGTATGGGGCGCTTTTTACATCAACGGACGAACTTCTCTTAGCTTTCTAAAGGGCAGACAAAATTCAGGAAGTTATCAAGATATCCTGAGAAAGCATTTTTTACCATTTGGTGAAGTCCTAGGTGGTCCTGATTGGATCTTTCAGCAAGACAACGCTTCAATACACAATTCCCGTACCAAATATTAGTGTGATGAACTGGCCAGCACTCAGCCCGGATCTAAATCCCATAGAACCATTCCATTTCGAGACAGGCAGGGCCTGTCCCATGACCATCACCGATTTTTTTCAAAAAATTAGAGCTGATACAACTACGTATGAAATATCCTGAAAGGATTTTGAGAAAAATTATTTCTCCAGTTATAGTGCATTGAAGTTTTGCACAACGGCGGCTATTTTGGAAAAAATGCGCAAAGTGCTCAATTAGAAATGGACCCTATTTAAAAAGTATTTAACTTTTTTGAAAAATTCTTTTTTCTACGTGTAAATAAGAACCTATATATCAACTAGAGATCATTTTTGAAAATTTAGCGGGGTTTTTTGATACAGAAAAAAAATTACTTTTGCAGTGAAAAAACTGCATTTTTTCCGATTTTGTGATTTTTTTTTTCCCTATGAAAAAAAATTTTTTTTCGAAAAAGAGGGGGCATTCTGAAGCCCTTATATGCGTGATTCTACGCTATTTGAATTCTGACGGCCAATGGAAAAACTTCATGTAAAACTGATTTTATTAATGTTTTTGTATGCTTAAGCCTTACAGACTATTATCTTTTATATGGACCTCTCAATTAATTCACTACAATTATTTTATTTTAGCATTTATAGCTGAAAATAGTCCTAAATGTATACTCCCCTGGCCTGTTCAAATACTAGTTTTTATACAAACATGTTCGACGTTCAATTTTTGCTAACTTGGCATAATGTTTTTTGCCATAATCATACACTTACATTAACAGAGAAACATATTTCATCAGTAAACATTGAAAAAATATTTATTATTATTTAAAAAAAATACACTATTCAACGGGCCATATCAACCGTGTCACCCTCACCTGGCGAACTTCAAAGACTGAAATTTCGCATAAAAAATGCATAAGGATGATGTTGATTGCGAATAACCAGTGTAATACTGAGTAAAGTTAAAAGCAAGCTAAGAGTTTTTAAAAAAATTCGAATATTATTGAATCGGTTCTCGTTGAAAGTGCCTCAAAGCGTACTGCGCCAGTCGCTGTAGTATTTCCCCTGGTAAGTATAACTTTTTATATTTCATCGTTACATAAGTGTGCGTATGTATAATGTAATGCTTATTGTGTGCAGACATCACGGTTTACGTGAAGTTCTGGTAAGAAGAACGCGTGATGTTGTTTTTATAGGTAATGTGTGATTTTGTCACTTCTCTGGCGTCACTCCCCTGGCAGTTTTGTTCCAAAAAAGGGTAAATATACATTAAAACTGTGTTATAAGCATAATTAATTTCATTTTTAATCTTAATTGCCCCTGTGAAAGCAATTTGAATGAACGTAAATAATGCGGGAAGTATTTTTATTTGGGATCTGCGGTGCGACTTGTATGCAACATGTCGTGTTTTCAAGATTGTTTTTTTTATTTTATTACAACGCGAAAAAATTTTTTGAATACAGGTCTTATAGAAATGAGTCCATACTATGATTTTACACCGAAAAATAAGTGAAATAATAGTAAATCAAACCAGAATTCTGCCAATAGTGTCACTCCCCTGGCAACGCATTTTCCCCTGGTATCGATAAACCCCCTAAAAATTGAAATTTCGTCTGGCCCTTACCACTACAATCATAAAAATAGCGGCTACTAGTGATATAATGAGCATGAAATTAAACAGATTATTTTTTCTTTGGGGACACAAAAAAACGCATTGACCGTAGAATCACCCATTTAGTAGGCAGAAGAGTAGGCGAACAAATTGCCAGATCTATGGCATGGTAAGTCTGCGATGGTAGAGGGAAATATGTATTGTCACCGGTGTTAAGAACGCAAAGATCGTTTTCAGTTATTAAACCTTCTATGATTAAACCTCTACTATTGGAGTCTGGACTCCCCCAGAGAGGATTGTGGCCATTGAAATCCCCCAAGATGACAATTGGGGGTGGGAGTTGATCGATCAATGTCTGCATTTCCACGCTTCTCAGATCATAAGAAGGTGGAATATACACCGAACAGACAGTGACTAGCGAGTGAAGGTGAACACGCGCAGCTACTGCTTGTAGGGACGTGTTGATATTGAGCTGGCTAGATGCATAATCATTAGAGATTAGCATCGCCACTCCACCACAACGACGGTCTCCTGTCAAGCAATCCTTGCGGTATATTTCAAAATCTTTCAAACCAAAATCTTTTACCCCAGTAGCCAGGGGCATTATTTGGAGCCTTCCTGCAAATTATTCAAAACAATAATGGTAAATCCAAAACTATTTTTCAGTAACTGACATGGTACCTAATTCAACCAAAAAAACGAAAACGAAAAAATATTCAGTAGTTTGAGTTTGATCACGATCTTTGTACAAATGTATCAAAACTAAGGCCAATCTTGTTTTACTAAATTTAACTAGCGATTTTAAAAAGATTTTTTTTTCAAACTAAATACACAGTCAACTCATAATTAAGTAATGAATTGCAATGAAGATAGTTCAGAGTACTTCTGTGATTTTTTTCATTTTGCTGAAGGATTATTAAGACATAAAAAGGACTGTGACCAGGAATTACCCCAGAAACTTGCTGACCAGGAATTGCCCCGGGTGACCCTACCTGTCTTGGGTGTTCGGGAATCAATAATTTTTCGTGCTTCGGGATATGATATTTTCACTTTTATGACCTGTATTTTCTTCTCTAAGAGCCATTTGGAGCACTTTATTGAATAAGAAGGGTGATCTCCCTTGCAGTTGACACATTTGAATTTCTTCGTACATTCATTGCTATCGTGGCCGACCTCAGCACATCTGGCACAAGTATCTGTACCACGGCAGGATAGCTTGGAATGTCCGAAACCCTGACATATGAAACACCGTAGCGGATTTGGAATGTATGGTCTGACTGGACAAGAGAGATATCCAGCTTTAACACGTGTAGGGAGGATAGGTGAACTAAAAGTCAGAATTACGTGTTTCGTATTCTGAAATTAGCCATTGCGCTTGACAGAGATCCTTTTCACTCCCGTTACACGTTGATCTTCCAAGTTTTCTAGTATCTCCTTCTCGTGTGTGTAAAGAAGGTCGGGTTCTGATAATATCCCTGTCGAAAAGTTAAGTGTTGAATGGATTGTTACTGAACATAGATAAAACCCTAATTGTTTTATAGATAGTATTGGTTTTATTTGTTTGGAGTTTTTAATTTCAACAAGTAATTCACCAGTTCTTAATTTTTTAACAGAATTGAATTCTCCAATGTGATGCAAAAGCGCTTTGTTTATAACGAAAGGTGATATTTGTGTAAAGTTTAAATTGTCATTTCTTTTGATCATGATAAATTTTGCTGTATTTAACGACATATCAATCTGACGCTCCCCTAAAGGGGGAGGAGGGTTTTTGTTTTGTGAATAAATGAACGGACCGGAGAACTGGGGGGGGAGTGGGGTCTAGCCCCTGCGCAGCCCCCCTACACAGGGGTAAGACTGCATACGACAGGGTTCGCCAGCCCTGAAGCCTCCCGTTTGAGATACCGCTTGGCCCCGGTACCACGCAGCCATCGGCACGCTCGCCACACCTTGGCTTGGGTTTGTTCCGAAATTTGGTAAGTGTGATGAGGGAAGGAATGGGAAAAAATCCCTTCCCGCCGAACTTCGGTTTGAGCAACTGGGGGGTCACTACTCCGCCCAAGAGCTCGCCCCGAACATACCACTCCGCAAGACCCCCCCCCCCCCACCACGACAAGATAAACAGACAACGGGAGGGTCCAGCATAAGGACAAAACTGCAGTCTCAGGAGGTCAATACCGAACTGTGGGTGTATTTGCTTGAGTTCTGCCATAGCCCTGGCTATGGGCGGTAACTCATTGCATAGTGAAAATTACTTTTGTTTTCTCAAACCTCTCATGACTGATGAGAGGCCATATTAGCCTAGTTGGGAGCTAGAGACCTGGCTCTGATTCTGACAGCGACGGATATATAAGAGAAGGGCGATCACTCTTCCCTTGGGTTCCTCACCATTGGTAAATATTCAATAAAAGGTTTTATGGGGAAAGTGGCGCCTGGAGATCAACCTGACGAGGGCCTGCTTTGGCTCTGGACAGTCATAATCAAAAATAGACAAATTCCACTGTGCATATAAAGCATTGAAAATCACAAATGTGCAGGAATACTGCAGGCACGTGTTTCAGCGTTACAAGGAACACCTTTCTGAATGCAAAATTGTGAGCTTATGGATGTCTGTGCCACACAAAAAGTGAATGATTTTTAATTTGTATTGACTGAGTGTTCAAACTTATAATTTATGTGTTTAGTAAAGAAACTGAGGTGCTAATTTAGCTTTAGCTATGAGTTTGTTTACATTCTTAGCTTGTATAAGATGTTTTATGCTTCCAACTCTGTTAGTCTAATCCAGACAGATGAGTCCAAATGAGGATGAAACTGCAATCCCTGGATCGCATGACCGAGCGGGCAAAATATTACACATCAATACTTTGGGGGTTATAGTGGTTTTCCTTTTCGTGGCTGGAGTCAAAAATGGAAATAAAATTAAAATGCTCTCAGCAATTAAAACCTATGCTATAAACTGTACTGCAATAATTTTAATTGCATGTTTTGTTATTTCAGATGCCTCAAACAGCTGAGGAGTGGAAAGAGATAGCTGCCGACTCTGAGGAGAGATGGGATTTTTCTCATTGCTTAAAAGCAGTTGACGGGAAACATGTTCAAATTATACCAAGACCTGGAAGTGGATCGTATTTCTGGAACTATAAAAAATTCCATAGCATTGTGCTTATGGCTTGTGCCAATGCTAACTACGAATTTATATGGTGCGAAGTAGGTACCAATGGTAGAGTATCGGATGGTGGTGCAATAAAGAACACCGAGTTTTTTAACAAGCTGGAGGACGGGAGCTTGAATATACCCCAGATTGAACCAATAAATGGCTCAATCACAGATTTCCCCTATGTGTTTATTGCGGATGAAGCTTTCGCTCTAAGAAAGGATCTTTTGAAGCCCTACAGCGTAAAAAACCTCACTGACGAACGTAGGGTATTCAACAAGAGGCTGTCGAGGGCCAGAAGAATTATCGAAAGTGCTTTCGGGATCATAGCCAACAGATTTCGAATTTTCCACACGGCAATAAATTTGGACACCCATCGCATAGATTTTGTGGTGCTCACCTGTTGTGTGTTGCACAACTTTTTCAGGAAGAAAAGCACGGGATATATTACTGATGATGAGAGTGATATTAATTTGACAGTGCTCTCTCCTCTTGATACCACGCAATCTCAAAATCCTAGCAATCAAGCAAAATTAGTGAGAGAAATTTTCAAAGAATATTTTAATGGAGGAGGACGTATAAATATCTGAAAAAAGGTGCTTTTTAAAATATTTTTTAAGTATGTCTTTTCCAATATTTAATTTAAAAATGGAGTTTCATTTGTTGTCATTGCTGCATTTAATGCTTTCATAATTGATCAAAATGTCATTTTCAAAAAAGTTAACTTGTAAAAAAATGTGTTTTATCTGGTTGAACATATTAGAATTTGTTTTCATGCAATTTCCAAGTGTGGAAAATTATTGTATTATCTTCAATAAATTGGAAAATTGTTCTTTAAATTTGTAGACTTTGCATAATCTTATAAATTATCTTAGAATAAACTGCAGTTTTAAAATTTGGATATACTAAATTTTAAACTCATTTCAGGTGTTAAAATGATCTGGTTATTGTCGCATTTGATTTTCAGTTACAATAAAATGTCACACTATGCTTTTGTTGAATGAATATGAGAAATTGCTTTGTATTTTCCGTTTTTAGTATGATTGGTAGAATATTTTTTTAATTACTAAGAATTATTTATCTTACTATTATTGCAAATTTTTATCCAGATGAAAAAAATTAATTTGTAATTCTATTTATATTATGTGCTTCTTTTACTTATTTTTCATCCAAGTATAACATTATCTTTATTCAATAATAATTTTTATATAAGAGTGGTTTTGCGTTTGTTGTGTGACCCTTCTTATAAATTTTTGTTTAATTTTCTGATGTATGAAATAAGTTGTCTGTCGCACTAGGTAATTGTTCCATTTTCAGGGTGGCTTTCAGCTTCGATATAAAAAATAAAGTTATCAGATTCTTAGTTCCGAATTTTATTGCGCGAAAAAGTGAAATATGCACACGTACATCCAAATACATACGCTGTATATCTATTTGCAAGATAGTTTAATATACAAAAAGAGTTTCAATGGAAACATCTTAGGCCATATCAAACTTTGCTCCCCTCTCTGTCCAGTTCCTGGAATCACTCCCATTCCCTCGTTCGATTCCTACCGGGTCATTCCATGAAAATGTCAACTTCAGCCGAAGAAAAAAAATACGGAAGTGAAAAAAGTATGAAAAAATAAATAAATAAAAATCATACCACATAAGAAGTTAAAAAAATTGAAAAAGTATTGTAATTATCACTGTCAAAAACTATTTCAGAATTTCATTAATGTGATAATTCCTACCTGAATTCTGTCTTCTTTTCTTCCCGGGGAGAGCCCGCTAAAAGCACAAAGTAAAGCGCACACATTGATTACTAACTAAAAGATATATATTTACAATCAAACTACATCATAAACGTATTTACAAGACATAACTTTTTTGTTCCAGCATACAGTCACAGTTATTCAAAAGTTCAGAAAAAAAAACGAAATCCGCTCCGCGCGCCGTCCGGCGGGAAATTGAAGCGAAAAACAGTTTCTTTTCGACACTCCCCCTTTGAGTTTCGGGGTCTGTTCAATCAAGACGAACTCAACACATCGCATTATGGTCTGTACCTGGATGGTAAACGAACTGACCGTCCAAATCTCGTGGTAACTTTAGGCAACCCAGGAGTCTCTGAAGCATCCGGAATTGATTCGGGAATTTCTGGACTTTCATATCTGTTCGAAGAATCTAAGACTGGTTCAGGATTTGTCTTTTCAGGTTCCTCGTTAATGGCGAGTTCTTCTTCATCGAGTTCCAAAGGACATAGCTTGCGAATAGGCCGAATCAGAACTCCTGATTTGGTTTTGATCTTTGCTGTTCTTGCTATTAAATCCTTGCTGACATAAATCGATAAGATTTTGCCCAGGGGCCAATGTATTCTCTTCAGGTTTTCATCCCATATTAAGACGATATCACCTATCTTAGGATGATAGACTTTGCCTTTCACAAATGGTCTCTGGCGCAATTGGCTCAAATATTCACTGCGAAATCTGCAACGCAAATCAGACATCAATGTTCTTCTATAAATGAGTCGTTTATTTAGTTCTTTTTTGCCTGCTGACTTTAAATTATCTAAGTCTACTGTAAGACTATTACGAGTGTCCTTTAAGAACAGTTCTGGCGTTAGTGGTTGCAAATCCTCTGGATCGTCACTGACATAAGTCAGTGGGCGAGAATTTAATTGGCTTTCACAATCGCAGAGTACTGTCTCCATTTCTTGGTAATTTAAAGAGGAGCAGCCTAAGACTTTTCTTAAGATTCGTTTTAACAGGCCTATCAAACGCTCCCAGAATCCACCCCACCAGGGTGCTGCCGGAGGAATGAATTTCCAGATAATGGGAGTAAAAGCTGTTTTCAATTTTTCTAGGTTGACATTTTTCAAAGAGTTGTCCGTTCCGAGGAAATTCTTCCCATTATCTGAGTAGATTATGGATGGACGACCTCGCTATGAATCTTCTCAGGGCTAAAATAAAATTGCCTGTTGATAGAGATGTTAGTAATTCCAAATGGACAGCGCGATAAACAGCGCAAGTGAAAATTAGGATCCAAATTTTCTTGTTTTCCTTTATAATCAAAGGACCTGCGACGTCCACCCCGATAACCTCAAATACCGAGGCATCTTGTACTCGATCCTCTGGAAGTGTACCTTCTGGGATGTCTGGTTGTTTGACACTAAATCTTTGGCAAATGACGCAGGTTCGAACTATCTTCTTTATAGTTCTTCGGCTTTTGAGAATCCAATAGTTTTCTCTAAGAGCCACCATCAAAGACTGCACTCCTGGATGTCCAAACTCTTGATGTTTGCCCAAAATTAGGCTCTTCACAATATGGTGATCAGATGGTAGAACTATTGGAGCTTTGAAATTGTTATCTTCTTTTCTCATTGTAAGCTTCGTTTTAACTCTTAAAATTCCATCATCGTCTGTAAATGTTGCCAAAGGTTTCAGATGTTGAGTTTTATCGCTTAATGAATCTTGTTGAACTTTTTTCAAGATTTTAAGTTCAGCTCTTTTGATTTCTTCTCCAGACAAACTTCCCGATTTCTTGTTGCATCCTTTTGAATTTTCATAAAATCGGTATATCCAACCTGCAACTCTAATTATCTTCTTGTAGGAAGATATGTTGTTATAGAATTCTTCACTGTTCTTATTCAAAGATGATACTATGGTTTTCTTCTTTTCAGCACAAATGTTATTTTCATCAGGTGTCAGCGCGAAATCTGGCCATTCATCTCTCGAGTTTCTGAGCCATGCAGGTCCTTCGTGCCATTTGTTTCCTCAACAAGGTTTTCACTGAGCACCCTCTTGACGGTATATCTGCGATATTTTGTGCTCCAGGAACAAAATTCCATTCAGACGTTTTCGAGAGTCTTCTAATCTCGTTAACTCTATTGGATACAAAAATCATCCATGGGCCTTCTTTCTTAATCCAATACAGAGCGTCCATGAAGTCACTCCAGAAAAATGATTCAATATCTTCCAAACTCAAATCTGTCTTCACAGAATTAGCCAATCTAGCTCCGATATTGCATGCTAGTAGTTCCATCCGCGGAATGGATATCTTTTTCAATGGTGCAACTCTAGATCGTGCTTGAATAAATTGGCATGTGACTTCACCATCGTTTTCTGCTCTTAAATATACACACGCAGCATATGCCGATTTCGACGCATCGCAAAAAGTGTGGAGGGTCAGCTTCGATTCATTTAGATCCAAATGAGAAAGCCTACGTGGTATTTTCAGATATTTTAGTTCGGATAAATCATTTTTCCATTTCTCAAATTTTTGAATTATTTCTTCTGGTAATTTTGAATCCCACGAGATTCCCAGTTTCCAACATTCTTGAAGGAGCAATTTTGGTATCAGTGTTATTGGACATGTGAATCCAATAGAATCAAATATTTGGTGTGCTACAGACAGAATTTTACGTTTCGTAATTTGTTCTTCTTCGTTTCCTGTTTGGATCAGTTGGCAGGATAAATTATCGCTTTCCGTGTCCCATGTTAGACCTAACACTGATACTTTCTTTTCTTCGTCGGCAATGGAACTATCCATGACAAGCTCTTCTATTTCAGGTAGAAAGTCATTTTTCCATCCACGTAGATCAAATTGAGCTGTTTTTAGAATTTTCTGACTTGCTTCTCTAAAATGTTCCAATTCAGCAACCGAGTCCACGCTTGCAACACAATTATCAACGTACAATGAGTTTTTCAGCTTCATTGCAATCCCCTTCAATGGTTCCTCCACTTGATCCAAAACATGGTTGAGAACTGCCAAGAGTAAAAATGAGGAGCTTGAAATTCCGAACACGACCCGGCAATGGCGGTACGTGACTTCTTTTTGGGGATCCCCATCCTTCCACCATATGAATCGTAGAACATCTCTGTCAGAGTCGTTTAAGGCAATTTGCAAAAAAGCCTGTTTGATGTCTGAAATAACTCCGATCCTTCCCCATCTAAATCGGTTTAGAATATCTGGGATCATCTCAATAAGGTTGGGACCTTTCTCAATACATTCATTTATTGATACGGAGTTTCTAGTTTTAGCTGAACCATCAAATACTGGACGCACTTTAGTGGTGGAATTTTCTTTAAAGACCGGTCTATGAGGTAAATAATGAGTACCTAGACCGAAAGGATTAGCTTTCTCTTGGTCAATTTCTTCAATGATGCCTTCTTTTTCCCACTGGTTAAAAACCTCTTGATATTCGATTAATCGATCCTTCGATTTCAGGGACCTAACTGTATGTCTGAGTCTTTTTAGGGCTAACTCTTTATTATCCAGTAACGGAGGGTGATGATCTAACCAGGGCAAATTCACCTTGTATCTTCCTGTACTGTCCCTACTAACTGTTTCTCTGAAATGTTCTAAGGCAAGTTCTTGGGTCTCTGTTTTAGTACGTTTCGTACAATCATCTTTAATTCCCAAGGTATCTAAATCCCAGAGATCTGTAATCTTCGCACTGTTTACATGTAGTGACAATACCAACATTGAACTATTTGTAGCCGTGGTTTCAATATCGGATTTACCCATTACGGTCCACCCTAGACGCGTTTCTACCGCAACCAGATTTCTGGAAATGGCTTTTATATTTCCAGTTAATAATTTACCAGCACAATCAGCGCCAATAAGTAAATTGATTTCGTTCGGATTATTTTCATACAAACAGGAACCTTCTTTTATCAGTGCATCGCTGAGATGAATATTCATATCCTTCAATCGTTTTAAACAATGAGGATCAGTCATTTTAGGCAAAGAAGCACAAATTTTCTTTTGATCCAAAACTTCTAACTCAAAGTTATAGTTGTCTTCAACATTCGACAGATTAATGAGGTATCGTTGATGCGTTTCCGCACGTGTAATTCCTCCAAATAACCCATGATTCACGAATTCTTCTCCCAATCTAGTTAATTTCATTTTTCTAGCAGCAAATTTCGAAATGTAAGACCGTTGACTACCTTGATCGATAATTACTCTAATGAATCGCTTTAAATTGTTTTCTTTAATGTAAACAACTAAAGTTTGAAGATAAACTTCCCTAGAACATTCGTTATTCGCAAGTGTTGTGTTCTCAGTTAATTCAGGACGTCTGTTTTGTTTATTTTCATCACTGTGGGAGCGTTTATTTTCATCATAACACATTATTTCAAGGTGTCTTTTCTTACAAATATTACATTTAACCTTTGCTTTACAGAAAGCACTCAAGTGACCGATGCCCAAACACCGAAAACAAGAGCCCTTTTTAATCAGCATTGATTTCCGTTTTTCAATCGGCAAGCTTTTTGCAAAACCACAGTTCATGCTAGAATGCGATGATTCATCGCAGAATAAACATAATTTAGATTTCGAGTCGTTTTCGTAAGAACATAATTCACTGGTAGTAGGAATTTTTGTTCTTTCAATTTGAGCTTTATTTCTGGCGCCTTTCTCCGATCGTCTGGCGACTTCATTTGCGCGAGGGGGAAAAGAGTTATCATATGGCCGTGAAAATTCGCCAACAGTTTTGTTTTCATTTGGCTGAGTCATGAACATAGTGCGTTCGCGAGATTCTACTTCTCTCTTAAGAAAGTTAATTAAATCGGTTATTTTATTCTCTTGGGTATCATGGTTTTTATTAAAGTCCAAGGCCAAATCGCCTGGAATACTTCGAATTAAAATGGGAAATAGTAATGTTCCGTAGTTATCTGGCTCAATTCCTAAACTTTGTAATGCGTTTATTTCAACTTGACATTTGTCATACAATTTTCTTAATGCTACAACATTTCTAGAATTTCTACAGCTTTCTAAATTAAGTAAATTCGCCATGTGTTTATCGATAATCATTTCTTTCTTTCCAAAACGCGATTCCAATATTGAGATAGATTTAGAATAATTTTCTTCCGTTATCGACAAACCAGAAATGGCTAATTCCGCATCTTTGCACAAATATGACTTTAAATAGGAAAACTTCTCGACATTTGACAGATTATAATTTTCATGGACAGCAGTTTTAAATCTTGACCAAAATTCTGGCCATTTACAAATGTCGCCTGTGAAGAAGGTGATCTGAGAATCAGTAAATTCAAATTAAACTGCAAGTGCGTGATATTTGAACTGTGTTTACGAGGCTCCTTACCAGATGGCAGCACATTTTAAGCTTTCCGTATCCATGATTGCTAAAGAGAAGTGTGACGAGTTTGACGTCATGCGATCTTCCCCAGTTTTGGAGCGATGTGTTGTCCTCTCCTGTCTCTCTCCTTCTCGGCTAGCTGGTGTGTGTGGAACGTCGATTTTGGTTTTCGTGAGGTGCTGTTCTTCGCGTCTCGATGAAAAAAAAAAATTCCTTATATCTCGTGAAATGTTGTAAAGGAACTAATATATTTTAGCCCAGAAATCATGTAGTGATGTTTAAAAAAAGAAATGTGCCCTTTTATTACGGATGTTCGTGGATTGGCTCGGATTGGATGAGTCGCGCCTGAGAGACAAAGGGTATATAACCCTAAAACGGTTCTTTTGCAACGCAACCGAAAGAAATCAAGTGCTACTGTACTACAAAAATGTGCTGGTCATGGATAAAGACCGATCACCTTATTGCTACTTAATTTTCGAGGTACAGACATTTTAATAGCTTTCCGGAGCTTTTTTGAACTCTACTTACAATGCCACCACGTGCTCTCCGTTATGTATTCCAACTTCGCATATTGTTTGACTTGTGGGCCCACCAGTATGATTGTCTTGTTTGATGATGTGTATTAATAAAGAACATTCGGTAAGTCATATTCACTTTCATTATTTAGTGTTCTAATATTTGTGCATTTTAAAAATTTTAGAGATTTACACAACGCGATGTTCAGATAGTGATTCTAATTTTTTGAATTATGAATTTACGTTAGCAATTTTGCTCATTCATTTATCTTTTTGTTTCGGACAATTTAATATAATGGTGCCGTGATAAAAAAAAAAAAAAAAAATTTGTAGTGTTAATTTGCTAATTTACCTCAGGTTTTACTGGGTTATTGTGAATTTAAAATGTTTTTTTTTTATTAACGAAAAATCATTTTCCAAAGACTCGCTTCAGATCAGTTATTAAGTAAAAAAAAAAAATAAAAAAAAATAAAATAAAAATATTTGTGAAGTGTTTTAATATATTTTTTTTCTAAATAATGAAATATGTCATATAAATTTATTGATATATTATTTTTGACATCATGTTAATTGGATCGTGTATCCTATTACATGAGTATGACTAATTTTCCATCTTCTACATGAAATTGATTTTGATGAACTATTTTATGTCAATGTGTTTAAATATGCCAGAACTGAATGCTAATATAAAAAGAAAAAAAATTTTTTTGATCAGAATTTATCATGGCAAATTTTAAATATTTTGAATATGAATTTTAAAATATTAATAATGAGATATAGCGATACTAGTTGGGTGAATTTAAGTACAATATTTCACTTCTATTTCATGCATATGATCCAAATAATTGTTTTTTCTCTGTAATACATGTGCGGGAATTTATTGAATTGCATATTTGTATTTTGCTTATTCATTTTAATATGATTTTGGATTAATTATACCTGATTTTTTTTTCTCTCGCAAATTATTATGGCAAACTCATTAATATCTCTATTACCAACTTTTGCTGGTCACAGCAATGAGAGTATCGATGACTTTATCAGCAGTTTAGAGGACATTGCGAAACTTGAGAAATGGTCCGCTGAAAAAAAAATCATTATCACTAAATTACAATTACGAGATAAAGCTCATAACGTCATTTCTAAATTTTTGGAAAAGAACAGCTCTGCCACATTTAATGATGTGTGTGGGGAACTCAGGGCTAAGTTCTCTAAGAAAAGCGATTTTGAACAGAGTCAAAGGGAATTTTGGGATATATGTCAGAAACCTAAACAAACGGTTCAAGAACTAGCAGAACTTATAGGAAATTCCGCAGATAATTACCTGATTCCCTCGAAAAATGCCACCTCAGATCTTTTGGTTATTTTGGGAAAAACAAAGCTTTCAAAATTTCTTCAGGCCTTAAGGCCGGAATTGAGAGTCGAGGTAGAAAAGCAGGGGCCTAAATCGTTCGAGCAGGCAGTCAAAATTGCAAAGAACATAGAAAGGGCACTCGAAAACACAGCGAATTATAGTTCGCAGAGTTCCCAGGTTGAATTAAATGTTTTGCTACAAAGCCAATTGCTCACAAACGATAAAATTCAAAAGCTAACTGAGCAAATTGAAAAAATGAAGCCAGCTCAAAATTTAAACCCAAATGCACCGGTCTTTCCTCATCAAATTAATGCACTAAATGCTGATTCATTCAACTTTAATCATGCATCAAATTTTTCTGTACCTAATCCTTCAACCTCATCAACCCAAATGCCAATTGTATGTCATATTTGTGGCAAGCCCCACTTTACCACTAAATGCTGGTATTTCCCTGGCAACTCTAGGGGAAATTCTTATCAGAGGGGGGGTTTAAATAATGTTCGTCGAGGCAGATCCTTTTTTAGGGGAAATCATTCGAGGCACAGAGGTCATTATAACAAACCCTATGACAGGAATAGCCACTCCGAACAAAATTTAAACTAGTAGGGGGTTTCCGACACACATTTAGGGACCAAACTAATTTTTCGGAGACCCACTTACATTTGCAAAATCAAAAATGGTCCTCTAAAAATCAATTGATGAAGTCAGAATGCAAAACAAAAGATCCATTTCAGAACAGTTTCACAAAGCAGAATTCAATGTCAAATCAAAATTTTAAGAATTCTAGTGACACTAATTTAGGGGGATCTAATGTTTGTAAACAAAAGACAAATTTTGACAATTCACATTTTTCTGAAAAAAAATTTGGGGAGGTTACTAGCATGTCAAAAAAGTCTGACTCAATTGACAATACTAAACAATTTTGCAACATCAACGAGGGCAATTTTCAGGAAAACTCTGACATCAGGGTGGTTATGTCCTGCAATGACATAAATAGCCCTTTGCCAATTATTGAAATTAATATTGCCGGCGTATCCTGTTTTGGTCTGCTTGATTCAGGAGCCAATTTAAGCTTAATTCAACAAGAAGTGGTGGACAAAATTAAGGAAACCACAAAACTGAATTTTGTAGCTAGGAATGTAAAAATCAAGACAATTAATGATAGTTTTGTCCCATACTCCTCGGCTATTGATATGAAATTCAAAATCGAAAACAAATGGTTTTCCAGTTTATTTTTCGTGACAAATTTCAGTTGGAACTCAAGTTATAATGTAATTTTGGGTTATGACTTTTTCCATAGAAACAGAATAATTTTAGACTCTGTAAATAAGAGGTTAATATCTGATAAAACATCATTAAAATTTGTAACAACAAACTCAAAACAAGATCAAAGCGTAGTTGTTGGGAATTTAATTGTTGATAATGAAAATACTCAGAGTGTTAGCAATGCTAAAAATTTTTTTAAAGTAAAATCTGACACCAATGTGAGGATTAAATCACACTCCTTTGAGATCATTCACATTAAAACTCCTAAACAATTAAAGAACTCAAAATTAATGATTTTTTCTCCTGACAAAATCAATAAGTCATGTGACATCCTAGATTCAATTCATAACTCTAAGGAGTCAAAATTTTTTTCTGTCATTATTGACAACACCACCAATTCCGACTTTTGTATCCAGAAAGGACAGGTGTTAGGCACAGTCAGGGAATTTTTTGAAAATGAAATGGTTCAATTTCAAAATCAAATTCAAAATTTGGAAATTAACAGTTTAAACCGACAAGATATTTTAGATTTAAGGAAAAAGGAATTATCTATTGATGATTTTGACTTAGATCATTTAAATGAAATTGACAAAAAAAACATGCAAAAGTTATTGATGGAAAATTATGAGGTTTTTTCAAAATCTTACTTAACGCTAGGGTCAACTGATGCTGTAGAGCCTGAATTCCATCTGTTACATAACTTTCCCATCCAATCTAGACCTTATTCCATCCCCAAAATTGCTCGTGCCTTTGCACAACAGGAAATCAAACAGCTATTAGACGCTGGGATTATTGAGGAAAGTAAAGGTAATTACTCTTTTCCAATAATTTTTGTGCAAAAAAAATCCAATCCAAATGAGCAGGAAAAGAATTTGAAGTTCAGAATGGTAGTAGATTATAGGCTTTTGAACGCAATTACTGTACCTGTTAAAATCTGCTTACCTAGGATAAATGACATAATTCAAAATATTGCTGGAAATAATTTTTTTTGTGTTTTGGACTTAAAGGCAGCCTTCTTTCAAATAAAATTAAAGCCCGAAGATAGGCATAAATTAGCTTTTTGTTCGGAATTAGGCAATTTTCAGCCGGTTCGATTGCCCTTCGGTAGCAAATTATCTTCTTCATATTTTCACTTGCTAATTAGTAAGGCCTTAGGCCATTTAAAAGGTCCAAACTTACAATTTTTCTTAGATGACATTGTAATCGCATCTAAAACTTTTGAAGATCTATTGCAAATGCTACAATCAGTTTTTGATAGGCTCAAATTATTTAATTTAACGTTAGACCCAGCTAAAATGCAATTGGGTAAACAAAGTATAACCTATCTAGGGTATAATGTTGACCGTAATGGTTATTCCCCATCAGAGGCCAATATTCATAAAGTGACTAATTTTCCTATTCCCAAGAACGTAAAACAAGTACAGACCTTTCTAGGTATGACAAATTATTTCCGAAATTTGATACATAAATATGCAGAAATAGTCTCACCAATTGTAGATCTTACAAAAAAGAATGTAAATTTTTTTTGGTCGCAGGATTGTCAGGATGCCTTTGACAAAATTCAAGAGATTATTCTTCATAAACCTACATTAAAGAGCTTAGCTCCTAATGCCCCAATATTTTTAGTGACTGATGCCAGTCGTGCAGCCTTGTCTGCGATTTTAATGCAGAAGGTTAATGATCATTTAGTCCCAATCGAATTTTATTCTAAGAAATTATCGCCCGCTGAGGCTAGGTATCCTTCCATAAGAAGAGAACTTTTTGCTATTTTTTCATCCGTTAAGCATTTTAGAGAGGAACTATTGGGGGTTCCATTTACAATTCTAACTGATGCTAAGACATTAACAAATTTCCTTCAACTCGACAAACAACCAGACATTGTATGTAGATGGATGCTGTTTTTACAGGACTTTACATACAATTTAGAACATATTGAGGGGTCTTTAAACCCATCAGACTATCTGTCTAGAGTCTATGATGATGATTTAAAATTGAACAACATAAATTTGCTCCAACCCAAACATGACCTTTCTGCTAATGTAATTCTCGCAGAGCAGCAGCAGGACCCAGATATTATTCAGATTATTGAAAAAATTAAAAATCAGGAGGATATGTCAGATAATTATTGTTTGGATGATAACAACATTTTGTTAAAATGTATCAAAATTAAAAGAAAAGGTAAAACCCAAACTATAAAGAGAATTTATGTTCCATCCAATTTGGAAAATTCATGCATTGAAAACTCGCACCTAACACACTTTGGGTTTCAGAAGACATATAATTTTTTAAAGAAACTTTATTACTTTCCATTCATGTTTTCTAAGGTCAAGTCCTACTGCAGCTCTTGTGAAAAGTGCTTAGCAAATAAACCCAAACGCGACAAGTCAAAGCCACAATTTATTTCCAAAACTCATTTAGCTTGTGGCCAACAATTAGCCATAGATATTGTTGGGAAATTGTGCAGATCTAGTGATGGGAGATTTTTCATTTTAACTATCATAGACCATTATTCTAGGTTTTTAGAAACATACTCCCTCACTAGCATTACATCAACTACAATCATCAAATGTCTGAATGATTATTTTGCCAGATACGGCATTCCTAAAATCATAATTTCGGACAATGCAAAAAATTTTGTTTCTGATGAAATTGAGACATTTTTCCAGGGATTAAGGATAGACCATAGGAAAACGTCTTTTTATCTGCCGTCTTCTAATGGAATTATCGAGAGATGCCATAGAATTTTGAAAGAAAGTATAGCAGCCATATCAGAAAATACCGCAGAATGGTCACAAAAGTTGCTTTTATTTAAATTGCATTACAACGCCAGCATTCATGGCGTCACCGGTTTTTCTCCTGCGGAACTCTTCTTCGGGAGAAAAATCGACACGCCTATAGACATTTTTTCTGATCCTATTATTAATACCAACTATGAAAATTATGCCAAACAAATGTCCAAGTCTGCGGAGGAAAATAAAGCCGCTGTGGCTGAAAACGAAACCAAATATTTTAACCTGCATAAAAATCATCTAAAGGGCAGGGAGATCAAAAAATTCAATGTAGGTGACAAAGTGTTCATCAAAAATTTCAGAAGCTCGGGTGTTTTTATGCCCAAATACAAGGGACCATACGTAGTCACTAAAAGTTTCAGAAACAACAATTACCTACTCAAAAACGAAAATGATGATTCCGAAAGGGAAGTAAAACTTCACTTTAGTAAGATTTTTAGTGCCAATTAATGTAAAAAAAAAAAAAAAAAAAAAAAAGAAAAAGAGAATGAATAAAAAGAAAGAAAAAAAAGAAAAAAAGAAAAAAAAATCTTCATTGGTAATAAATTTTTTTTTTGTTTTGTTTTTTTTTTTTTTACCATATGATTCATGGTACGAATGGTCGAATGTCTAGAAATTTTTTTTCCTTGGGACTCGCGACCTCAGGGAATTACGTTTTGGTTAGGCTGGCACTACAAAACTTAGTTTTGAGACAAAGTACTTTAAATTCTTTTACAATGTTCATATTGGTATTAGAGAGAATTCATTGCAAAAGGAAAAAATTTTTTTCTCTCCCTTTTACAAAAAAAAAAAAAAATTTTCGTTTCATTCTTATGACAACATGCAAATTTATGTATGGTTTGTTGATCGAGGTGTAGGTAATGTTATGATCTGAAGTGACCCTTTGGAAAGAGATGAATGCACTGAATAACGAAACATTTGACTTACCAAAATGTTATGTATTTTTATGTATTGTATTTTGTGTATATGTGTATTTTTCTCTGTCGGGGGGTGGAATGTGAAGAAGGTGATCTGAGAATCAGTAAATTCAAATTAAACTGCAAGTGCGTGATATTTGAACTGTGTTTACGAGGCTCCTTACCAGATGGCAGCACATTTTAAGCTTTCCGTATCCATGATTGCTAAAGAGAAGTGTGACGAGTTTGACGTCATGCGATCTTCCCCAGTTTTGGAGCGATGTGTTGTCCTCTCCTGTCTCTCTCCTTCTCGGCTAGCTGGTGTGTGTGGAACGTCGATTTTGGTTTTCGTGAGGTGCTGTTCTTCGCGTCTCGATGAAAAAAAAAAATTCCTTATATCTCGTGAAATGTTGTAAAGGAACTAATATATTTTAGCCCAGAAATCATGTAGTGATGTTTAAAAGAAGAAATGTGCCCTTTTATTACGGATGTTCGTGGATTGGCTCGGATTGGATGAGTCGCGCCTGAGAGACAAAGGGTATATAACCCTAAAACGGTTCTTTTGCAACGCAACCGAAAGAAATCAAGTGCTACTGTACTACAAAAATGTGCTGGTCATGGATAAAGACCGATCACCTTATTGCTACTTAATTTTCGAGGTACAGACATTTTAATAGCTTTCCGGAGCTTTTTTGAACTCTACTTACAATGCCACCACGTGCTCTCCGTTATGTATTCCAACTTCGCATATTGTTTGACTTGTGGGCCCACCAGTATGATTGTCTTGTTTGATGATGTGTATTAATAAAGAACATTCGGTAAGTCATATTCACTTTCATTATTTAGTGTTCTAATATTTGTGCATTTTAAAAATTTTAGAGATTTACACAACGCGATGTTCAGATAGTGATTCTAATTTTTTGAATTATGAATTTACGTTAGCAATTTTGCTCATTCATTTATCTTTTTGTTTCGGACAATTTAATATCGCCATCAAAAGTTTCAATAGTGAGCCGCGGAAGTTTCACGAATGTTGGCGAAAAACTTAAATCTTGTTTCGGAACGTTTACGCTAGTACTTGAATTCTCGTTAAATTCTGCGTTCATATATTTAGGTTGGACAGTTGATTGATTTGAATTAAGATATTTCTTTGCTTTGAACCGCCACGTTATTATTTTTTCTCTATATTCTTCTGCAGATTCAATTTCTTTGTCTACTTCCGTAGAAGACCATAATGGTTCTAAATCCAAATCTACTAGTTTCAGAGATTCAAATTTGTCATTTAATTGTTCTAAAAATATGTCAAGTTCGCTATCTTCAGTTACTTCAGAATTCTTAATTTCCGTTTCAATTTTATTTAGGAGTTTAGTAACTGAAGTTCGTAATGTAGTTCTTTTTCTTTTTAGTAATTCAACGTGTTGAGCTTTTTCGATTAAGTTTAATGTCGGGTTTTCAGTCATATTGCAGCTGTTTATAGATTCCAATTTAAGTATGATATTCAAAAATTATTACGCAAAATATATCATAAATTCATATATCTTAACAGCTAAAATATGATATTTCAACTACGCAAAAAGCCAAGCTCTCTAATCCCGGCAGGGATGCCATGTCAAAAACTATTTCAGAATTTCATTAATGTGATAATTCCTACCTGAATTCTGTCTTCTTTTCTTCCCGGGGAGAGCCCGCTAAAAGCACAAAGTAAAGCGCACACATTGATTACTAACTAAAAGATATATATTTACAATCAAACTACATCATAAACGTATTTACAAGACATAACTTTTTTGTTCCAGCATACAGTCACAGTTATTCAAAAGTTCAGAAAAAAAAACGAAATCCGCTCCGCGCGCCGTCCGGCGGGAAACTGAAGCGAAAAACAGTTTCTTTTCGACAATCACTGAGATTAACCATAATAAATAATTTGTAGTGTGTTTACTGCTTGTTATTCGATGGTTACGTTAGTCACGTTACGTTACGTTAGTCACACCCCATCTTGAGTAAAAGTGACACTTAAGACTAAAAAAAAGTAAGATTTAATAAATGTGTTTCGTGTTTTTAAAAGCCAACTTTACACATTTTTCAAATATATCATTCAATTTTTAACACTTGCTTTGAGAAAATTTTTTCTCACAGCATGAGCATTAATTTTCAGGGTTGCAAAAGTGTTACGTTAGTCACGCTGCTATTTTGGTGAAAAAAATATCTACTGTCTTTTTAAAAATATCTTTTTGACATTTCGCATGCAGACTCTTTGGAAGATATCAAAAATGAAGAAAGTAGAAATTTCTTATTCTTCGGCTCCAAAAACAGCATGATACAAAGGACCCAATCATAAACTAAACTTCTCTTCAACGACTCAAAAAAAAAAAAAAAAAAAAAAAAAAGAGAGAGAGAGAGAGACAAAGAGACATACTGAAATTCAAGAAGAATTAAACTTGAATTGGGGGGGGGGGTAACAATTAGGGTTACATTAGGATGGAAGATTGCTCTTAGTACTAGCTGGAGTTGAGGAGATTCATAGATCAGCAATTTTAGTAACTTTCCAAGGCAAGGAATAACTGTTAGGGTCCCGGAAATTCCAACATCATCAGGAGAAGGGCAACCCATGGCTGTTTACCAAGCAGTTGAAAAGTGGGGATTAACTGATAAAATTGAAGCATTTGCTGTGATACAACAAGAAGCAATCTAGGTCGAATAAATGGTGCCTGTATCAATTTAGAAAAAATGTTTGATCGCAATCTGCTGTACCTCCCTTGTTGTCATCATATTTTTGAGTTAGTTTTAAGGGGATGCTTTGATTCTTTAATGAGTGCAACTTCTAGTCCAGATACGGAACTTTTAAAAAGATTTAGAGAAACCTGGACAAAACTCTACAAAAAAATATATAAAACTGGAAGAGCAATGAAGTGCCTGATGATGTGCGCTTAATCATGCTCGTTTTTTTTTTTTTTTTTAAATTTTTATCAACACCTTTCTTCTCGAAAACATCAGCAGGGTGATTACCGATAACTGTAAGAGCTATGTATGATCTTTTTTGGCGGGATTCCTAAAAATGGGATATCATTTTGTAAGCCGGGAGCTGTAAGTCACGCTAGGTGGATTTCAAAATATTCTTATGCGCTAAATATTTACTTATTTTAGAATCAATTTCAGTTATCTGAGAGAGAGAAGAGTTCTTTAAGAAGATACTGCGTTTTTATAGCTAGAGTATACATTCAAGCTTGGTTTCTCTTTGCAGAAGCAGTTAAAGCCCCATATCATGATTTTCAGTTCATACTGCAACTGATAAATTATTAGGATATTGATCTAGAAATAAGTGAGGTTGCTCTTAAAAAAATTTCAAATCATCTCTGGTACTTACTCTTGAACCTATGGCTCTTTCTTTATTTGACGATAATGTTCCAATCACACAGTTAAGTGAAATATGGCGCAAGTTATGTTGGAAACATATAAAGATGAGAGCAGGAAGAAGAAGAAAACTAACAAAAGAGATATATTCCAGACCAAAATAACTTTTTTTCAAATAACTTTTAACTTGTAAACAACGAATTTTCATCAATTGTAACACCCGTTACAAAATATTTCTTCACCTGATATTACTATCAGTTCCGATTTTCTCTACAAAGACTCTTCAACTTGGAAGGATGACCCTGATTACACAAGCGGAAAAGAAAAGCTTGAAAAATTAAATGATGTGAATGATGCTGCAGAAAAGGGTGTCGAATTAATTCAAGAAATAATAATCTTCTCTCAAAAGATGAAAGTGAAAAACTACTTGCTTTGCAAATCGGTGATGAAGACCGTAAAGATACCGTATACTGCCACTAAATCCTCACTTAGTAAGCAATAATGTTCAATATTTGCTTGTTTTCACTATCTTTGGAGTCTACAGAAATGTTTTGTCAATAAAAAACATATTTTCTATTTTGAAAGTTTTGTATTATTATTAAAAACTGGCAATCCTTGAAAAATCCCGAGATTTCTGGGATTAATTGAACTTCAACTCATTTGAGGCACCCCTAAAAACTGTCCAAATGAAACGAAATTCTGTTCAGATTGTTTTTTTTTTTTCATTAGAACAAGATAGGGGGGTGGGAGCAAGAAAATTTTACCTTTCGAAAAATGGCATATAGCTAAGGGCCACCCTAATGTACAGTAAAAAATCAAAGGCACGATTGAAAGGCGCAGTCGATTATTACCAAGAAATGTTGAAGGAAAATGGTTTAATTGCTTCAACACCTTCGGACGAAATATCGCACGATTCTATGATATTGGCGGAAGAACTTTATAATAGTACATTGGAACTCTTGAGCGAAAAAAAAAATCGTTGTTGAAGAGGAATTGATTAAGTTCAAGAGAAATTTCAATACTTGCAGTTCGATGTGTCCCAAAGTGATTCTTCTTCGGACGAATTAGAACCAAAACCGGAAAAAAATAAAGTGAAACGATTTCCATCGCCTACAAAGTGAAAGTTGTGAACATTGCTAAAGCACACACCACATGGTCTTTGGTGACATTGCAAACGAAAGGATGCAGCCGCTTGAAGAAAAAAGAATATCTTTCACAATGGGAGAATGATATTAAAAGTGGTGGAACAATATTTGACAAATTTGAAGCGATAGATTCGTGGACGTACAACCGTTTTGTAGAAGCAAGAGAGCAATATCAGCAAGTAACAACAAGAAATTTACAAGAATGGGCTTTGGCTGCTGCTGCACAATTCACCGATTTCGATTTCAAGGCATCTGATCGATGGGTCACGGCATTTAAACAGAAACACAGAATTTCTCAACGAAAAATCACAAAACTAGTTTCGAAAAAAGAGGCGGAATCAATGGAGGAAATCTTGGCCTCTGCGGAAACCTTTCGTCGGCAGACGTGCCGATTGATACCTCAATACCATGAAGATTTTGTTTTAAATACTGACCAAACAGGTAAATACAAATTTTCTGCATACCAAATGTTTTTACCGATACAAAATGTACAAATTCGAAATGAATTACATAAAAAGTTTCCTAAATTTATAAATGAATTATATAAAAATTCCGTGAGCGTGTGTGTGTGTGTGTTCGCGCGCGCGTGTCGTGTGTTTTCGAGCAGGTGTGTGTTTGTATTTCCGTGTTGTGCAAGCGTGCATGTAGGCATGTGTAAGATTTTTCAACACTGAAAACACTTTTTTTTTCAGGATGCCAATATCAATCTGTTCTCAACAGGACACTTACACAAAAAGGGAGTAAAACAGTTTTCGTCAAAAAGTCGGATTTAAATAAGGTGACCCATTCATATACTGCCCAATATTCTATAGCATTATCTGGAAAATTGCTCCCGCATGTCTTCGTGTGTCTGCAAGAGTCGGGGGGCCAATTTGGACCTCGAATTCAACAATTAGTAGATGGCTACGCCACTGCATATACGAATGTTACAATAACATCATCAAAGTCTGGAAAATAACTACAGTCTTATACAAGAATTTTCTCCAGAAATGTTTAAAACCATACGTCGGGGACAATAAATTTTTACTCCTCGTTGATTCTTGGGGTGGTCAGACAAATCCACAGATATATGATGAAATTTTTCAAGATGGAGAAAATATGCCAACTTGCTTTGGTACAACCTTGTGATGTTTATTTCTACCCACAAGTTAAAAATTTCATAAAGCGCTTGCAAAGTTGCAGCGAGTTGTTAGAGCAGAATCGTAAAATAAATTCCCGGGAAGATTGTATAAAAATTCATTTAATTATTCATCATCAATTATCGTCCCCAATATTCCGAGACATGATTCGATACGCCTGCTTTGCCTCAAAATTATCAGTTTCTCGAAATGTTTTCATGAACGTTAATCAGGTATGTTTCTCTACGGATGAATTGCAAATTCCTTGCTGTTGTAAAAAATCTGCTTTCATTTGTTGCGCAAGATGTCGTAAAAATTATTGCTTTGTTTGTTTTTACTATAAGTACCACTGCGGTTTTTTTATATAATTATTATGTGAAAAAGATGAATTTACTTTGATTAATATCCAAGTGTTATATTGTAAAAATTATTTGCACCATTTAAAAATTATTGCTTTGTTTGTTTCTTCGTTAATTACCGCTGCTGTTTTTGTATATAATTATTGTATGAAAAAAAATTGAATTTATCCTCCTTAATATCAAAATGTTATAATAGCTGTAAAAAAATATTTGCCAAATGTAAAAACTATTAGGGTGAAGGGTGAAAAGGGGTAATTGTGTACCTGTTTTGACGAAATTCAACTTCTTTAGTCTCTTGTGGGAAGGGGTTATTCAGATTTTTTTTTTATATCTTTTAGCGGCGTTTCTCTAGATTACAAATCACCCAAAGAATTTAAAAAAACTATTTTTTTCATGGTTGTATTGCTACGTTTTTAAAACCACCTCCGAAGTACACATTTGCCCCACAAGTTGGGGAAAATGTGTACGCCGCATGAAAATCCTACACAATTCAGTTGTTTTGCTGTTGGGCCAAATAAGTACAAAAGAGCTGTTAAGGACAAAAAAAATTTTATGTGATTTTTCTATTTCCGAATATTCCAGTGGAAGCTATGCACTAATAATAATACTTGTTTCTAATACCACTCGGGTATCCGAGCCCGAGTTAATGAAATCTGCTCGATTTAAGGCAGGAAAGATACGGCTTCCGTTTTTAAGAGCACCCATTTTAGGTGGAAGACCGATTTAAGCTCAACAAACATTCCATAAGGACCCGTTCATAGGGTAGGCATCCATTCATAACTCACTTTCACACACAGAAAGGACAATGACAGGAGAGAGAGAGAGAGAAAGTACGCCCATGCCCAGCCGGGAATCGAACCCGGGGCTACCGCATCACGGTCAGACGTCGCTGACCACTAGACGAGGTGGCCGG
Organism: Uloborus plumipes; assembly: GCA_038373865.1. Taxonomy (NCBI): domain Eukaryota; kingdom Metazoa; phylum Arthropoda; class Arachnida; order Araneae; family Uloboridae; genus Uloborus; species Uloborus plumipes. Next base: position 43,478 of record JAXGGA010007103.1, read on the forward strand.
CGCTATGCACATTTTTTGTTGCCCACCTTCTGTCCTCTCTTAATTAGCACAGTTTACAATGGTGAAAACAAAGTACAAAGCATAGGAGTAAAGGGTAAAGGCCCGGTTTCCTAGGAGTAAAATCGTCGATCTCTGGCGAGGCGACAGACGCCGCCGCCTTCTGTGCATGCGCCAGAGCCGCAGATTGACCCCCCCCCCCCCCCTCGTTGTCCGTTTACCTTGCTGTGGTGGTGGGGGGGGGGGGGGCTTACGGTGTGGTGTGTTCGGGACGAGCTCTTGGCGGAGTAGTGACCCCCAGTTGCTCAAACCGAAGTTCGGCGGGTAGGGATTTTTTGGCCCTCCTTCCCTCATCACACTTACCAAATTTCGGAACAAGCCCAAGCCAAGGTGTGGCGTGGCGACCGTGCCGATGGCTGAGTGGTACCGGGACCAAGCGGTATCTCATACGGGAGGCTTCAGGGCTAGCTGGCGAACCCTGTCGTATGCAGCCTTACCCCTGTGTAGGGGGGGCTAAGCAGGGGCTCGACCCCACTTTTTCCTCCCAGTTCTCCGGTCCAATTGTGGATTCTCAAATTAAAAACTCTTCTCCCCCTTGTGGGGAGCGTCAAACGAAATCGAGCGGTACAGCCAAATTCTTCATTATTAAACGAGCTGATCCAAACTTAAATCTTACTAAAGTGTCTCCATTCATAATTAACAAAGCGCTAGTACATTAAATAGGTGAATTTGAATCAGTCAAAAAATTACGCAGTGGCGAACTCCTTCTTGAAATCAAAAATCAAAGCCAAATTAAACCGTAATTTACTCTTAAACAAATAGGCTCATATCTCGTCACTGTTGCCGAACATTCCACCTTAAATCTTTCTCGAGGAATCATTTCTGAGCCTGATCTCCTCTACACTCCAGAGACGGAAATTTTAGAGGAGATGAAAGACCAGCAAGTGAGTGGAGTTAAAAGAATTACCATCCGACGTAATGGAGAAATATTCCCTACTAAACATGTCATCTTAACGTTTAGTACTCCTCACCTACCACCACGCGCCAAAGCTGGCTACCTCTCTTGCCCAGTACGGCCCTATATGGGTGATTCTACGATCAATGCGTTTTTTGTGTCCCCAAAGAAAAAATAACCTTTTCAATTTCACACTCATTATATCACTAGTAGCCGCTATTTTTATGATTGTAGTGTTAAGGGCCAGACGAAATTTCAATTTTTGGGGGGTTTATCGATACCAGGGGAAAATGCGTTGCCAGGGGAGTGACACTATTGGCGGAATTCTGGTTTGATTTACAATTATTTCACTTATTTTTCGGTGTAAAATCATAGTATGGACTCATTTCTATAAGACCTGTATTCAAAAAAAATTTTTCACGTTGTATTAAAATGAAAACAATTAATCCTGAAAATGCGACATGTTGCATACAAGTCGCACCGCATATCCCAAATAAAAATACTTCTCGCATTATTTACGTTCATTCAAATTACTTTCACAGGGGCAATTAGGATTAAAAATGAAATTAATTATGCTTATAACACAGTTTTAATGTATATTTACCCTTTTTTTGAACAAAAATGCCAGGGGGGTGACGCCAGAGAAGTGACAAAATCACACATTACCTATAAAAACAGCATCACGCGTTCTTCTCACCAGAACTTCAAGTAAACCGTGATGTCTGCACACAATAAGCATTACATTGTACATACGCATACTTATTTAACGATGAAATATCAAAAGTTATACTTACCAGGGGAAATACTACAGCGACTGGCGCAGTAAGCTTAGAGGCACTTTCAACCAGAACCGATGCAATAATATTCGATTTTTTTTAAAACCTCCTAACTTGCTTTTAACTTTACTCAGCATTACACTGGTTATTCGCAATCAACATCATTCTTATGCATTTTTTATGCTAAATTTCAGTCTTTGAAGTTCGCCAGGTGGAGGTGACACTGTTGATATGGCCCGTTGAAAAGTGTATTTTTTTTAAATAATAATAAATATTTTTTCAATGTTTACTGATGAAATAGGTTTCTCTGTTAATGTACGTGTATGATTATGGCAAAAAACATTATGCCACGTTAGCAATATATGAGCGTCGAACATGTTTGTATAAAAACTAGTATTTGGACAGGCCAGGGGAGCATACATTTATGACTATTTTCGGTTGTAAATGCTAAAATAAAATAATTGCAGTGAATTAATTGGGTGGTCCATATAAAAGATAATAGTCTGTAATACTTCTGCATACAAAAACATAATAAAATCAGTTTTACATGAAGTTTTTCCATTGGCCGTCTGAATTCAAATAGCGTAGAATGATCCATACACCAAATCCACTTCGATGTTTCAAGTGTCAAAGATTTGGGCACTCAAAGACCGTCTGCCGTGGAGTAAACACATGTGCCAAATGTGCTGAACCCGGCCATGACAGTGATGGCTGTACCAAAGAGCACAGATGTGTAAACTGCAAGGGAGAACATCCATCTTACTCCAAAAAATGCTCTAAATGGCTTCTTGAGAAAGAAATCCAAGTCATAAAAACGACCCGAAATCTATCTTATCCTGAGGCACGAAACATCGTTGATTCTCGTACCTCTACAACTGGGCTATCTTATGCTGCAGCAGTAAGAAAGGTTTACAAAAGTTCCAGCACACAAACAGAGGCACAAACACAAACTAATTCTGATCAAACTTACAAACCTCCGAATAAAAAATCCAGTAGTTCAAAATCTTCCCCGAACAAACTAAATGAAAATAAAATACAAACAGAACAAGTAAAACCTGCTGAATCTCTTCTTACAAATAAACCAAATGCACAAAATTCTAAAAAATGTACTGAAAAAAAAAAAAAAATCACAAAAGCACGTGCTAAAATCGGAGCTACCTCTAAACAGAGGCCTCCCAATCTTTATAATTACAAAAGAGGACTTCTTGCTACCTAGCAAGAAAACTATATTAGCTATAAATTATCATAAGGCAGTTGTTCCCCTCCATGAGAATGTAGATGATGTAGAATTTCAAGAACTGCCGCCATCCGAAGATGAGGGATGGACGGACGTCCCTGCCTAATGAGCCACTTTCTTTCTTTTAGCCGTCTTTCCCTTTTTTTTTCTCTTCATGGCCCTGAGCATTCTATCTTGGAATTGTCAGAGTTACTCGCGTAATGTCACGGACATCAAAGATCTCGTTGAATGTCAAAAAACCGACCATTTTCTGTCTGCAAGAGACATTCTTGTCACCTTCTGATCAACCGAGACTGAAAGGTTTTGAAATATACCGCAAGGACTGCTTAACAGGAGACCGTCGTTGTGGTGGAGTGGCGATGCTAATCTCTAATGATTATGCATCTAGCCAGCTCGATATCAACACGTCCCTCCAGGCAGTAGCTGCGCGTGTTCACCTTCACTCGTTGGTCACAGTCTGTTCTATGTACATTCCACCTTCTTATGACTTAAGAAGCGTGGAATTGCAGACATAGATAGATCAACTCCCACCCCCATTTGTCATCTTGGGGGATTTCAATGGCCACAATCCTCTCTGGGGGAGTCCAGACACAAACAGCAGAGGATTGATAATAGAAAATTTTATTGGTGACAACGATCTATGCATCCTTAACAACGGTGAAAATACATATTTCATCTACCTACGCACACGTACCATGCCATCGATTTGTCAATATGCTCACCTTCGCTTCTGCCACACTGGGATTTCGAAGTGAAAGTTGGTCTCTACACTAGCGGCCACTTCCCGATCAAGTTAACCTTCACTGGACGCTGCAGCTATAATGAGCAGCAGCAAGCCCGTTATCGCATTGATCGAGCTGATTGGGCAGCATTTACCCAGTTGGCAGAAATAACATCGGAAGTTGTGAACAAAACTGACATTGATGTAGCTGTAAGCCGAGTAACCGACATTATCATGAATGCAGCAAAAGTTGCTATACCAAGAACCACCAAGAGGAGGATTAAATTTCCGAAACCATGGTGGAACTCTGACTGCCAGGCAGCCTATAAGAACCAGAACAAAGCATGGAACACATTTCGTCGATATCCGACCACACAAAATCCTGTGGCACTGAAGAGAGCTCGTGCTAAAGCTTGGAGGATTCGGCGAAAACGCCAACGGGAGTCGTGGTAAACATATGTCAGCACAATCACGACTTCAACCCCTTCCAAGACCGTGTGGGGCCAAATTAAAAAAATAGCTGGTAATTATCAAACATCTTGTGCTCCCATACTTGAGAAAAATGGCCAAACAATATCTGACCTCAAAGAGATGGCTGACTGCCTGGGGACACATTTGTCAGAAGTCTCCAGAGCAGGTAATTACAGCTCAAAGTTTTTAGCTCTTAAATCGCTTAAGGAAACAAAAATCCTTAATTTTAATTCAAACGTTTTAGACTCATATAATACCGATTTTACCTTTAAAGAACTTCAGACTGCTTTGCAAAAAACCCGCAATACCTCACCTGGTCCTGATGAAATATATGGGTCATTCTACGCTATTTGAATTCAGACGGCCAATGGAAAAACTTCATGTAAAACTGATTTTAATAATGTTTTTGCATGGTGAAATATTACAGACTATTATCTTTTATATGGACCACCCAATTAATTCACTGCAATTATTTTATTTTAGCATTTACAGCCAAAAATAGTCATAAATGTATACTCCCCTGGCATGTTCAAACACTAGTTTTTATACAAACATGTTCGACGCTCAATTTTTGCAAACGTGGCATAATGTTTTTTGCCATAATCATACACTTACATTAACAGAGAAACCAATTTCATCAGTAAACATTGAAAAAATATTTATTATTATTAAAAAAAATACACTTTTCAACGGGCCATATCAATAGTGTCACCTCCACCTGGCGAACTTCAAAGACTGAAATTTAGTATAAAAAATGCATAAGAATGATGTTGATTGCGAATAACCAGTGTAATACTGAGTAAAGTTAAAAGCAAGCTAAGAGGTTTTAAAAAAATTCGAATATTATTGCATCGGTTCTTGTTGAAAGTGCCTCAAAGCTTACTGCGCCAGTCGCTGTAGTATTTCCCCTGGTAAGTATAACTTTTGATATTTCATCGTTACATAAGTGTGCGTATGTACAATGTAATGCTTATTGTGTGCAGACATCACGGTTTACTTGAAGTTCTGGTAAGAAGAACGCGTGATGCTGTTTTTATAGGTAATGTGTGATTTTGTCACTTCTCTGGCGTCACTCCCCTGGCATTTTTGTTCAAAAAAAGGGTAAATATACATTAAAACTGTGATATAAGCATAATTAATTTCATTTTTAATCCTAATTGCCCCTGTGAAAGCAATTTGAATGAACGTAAATAATGCGGGAAGTATTTTTATTTGGGATCTGCGGTGCGACTTGTATGCAACATGTCGTGTTTTCAGGATTAATTTTTTTCATTTTATTACAACGTGAAAATTTTTTTTAATACAGGTCTCATAGAAATGAGTCCATACTATGATTTTACACCGAAAAATAAGTGAAATAATTGTAAATCAAACCAGAATTCCGCCAATAGTGTCACTCCCCTGGCAACGCATTTTCCCCTGGTATCGATAAACCCCCCAAAAATTGAAATTTCGTCTGGCCCTTACCACTACAATCATAAAAATAGCGGCTACTAGTGATATAATGAGTGTGAAATTAAACAGATTATTTTTTCTTTGGGGACACAAAAAACGCATTGATCGTAGAATCACCCATATAATAGTATGCTCAAAAATTTGAGTAAAGCTTCTCTAGAGAATATATTAAAACTCTTCAATAGAATTTGGACTGAACAACGTTTTCCAAAAATCTGGACTCAAGCAATAATAATACCCCTACTGAAACCACATAAACCACCTAATGAACCCGAAAGCTATAGACCTATAGCTCTTACTAGCTGCCTTTGTAAACTGATGGAGCGAATTGTTAATGCCAGATTGGTTTTCACTCTGGAGTCAAATCATCTGCTGTCCTCATATCAAAGCGGATTCAGGCGCGGCAGAAGCACAATTGACAACTTGCTGATCCTTGAAACATCAATCAGAGAAGCGTTTCTTAAACGAAAACATCTTGTGAGCGTGTTCTTCGACATTGAAAAGGCGTATGACCGTACCTGGAGATATGGGATCCTCAAAACCCTGCATGAGTATGGGCTGCGGGGTTAACCTACCTATCTTTATCTCCAATTTTCTAAAACATCGATCTTTTCGTGTACGCGTCAAATCTGTCCTGTCGGATACCTTCATCCAAGAAAAAGGTGTACCTCAAGGAAGTGTTTTGAGCGTAACTCTTTTCGTAATAGCAATAAATAGCTTAATCGAACAACTGCCTCCCGCTGTCAAAGGTACCATGTTCGTTGATGATTTCCAAATCTCTTTCTCTTCATCGAACATGAGTATCATTGAAAGACAGCTTCAAATAGCTATCAATAAAGTCTCTCATTGGGCGGATGAAAATGGCTTTGCTTTTTCCCCCCGAAAAACTTTCTGCATACATTTGTGCCACATAAGAGGTTTACATCCTGATCCAAATCATTCAAAACCAACCTATATCTGTAAAAAATGAAGGAAATTCCTTGGTCTCATATTTGATAATAAACTTAAATTTTTGCGCACATTAAAGAGTTAAGGAAAAAATGCTTTTTGAAATTAAATATCCTTAAAGTCTTAGCAAACACTTCTTGGGGTGCCGATACAGAGTTCATGATAAGAATCTACAGGACTCTGATTGGTTGGTTTGTTTGGATTTATTGGCGCAAGAGCCTCATATGCTATACTGCGCCAAACGATATTTTAATTTAAAATAGAGATTTGCTAAAACCACAAGTAGTAAAATACGATGGACATAAAACTTCTAAAAAACAATTTTAAAAGAGACACATTTACTAATTTTAAAATTTTGGACAAGTCAAACGTAAAAAATGTCTAAAAAATTTCGCTTAAAACCAGTAACAGAATAAACGAAACAAAGACGACACATAAAAGCAAGGGCTATAAAACAAGCAACATTAAATCATACACAAAAAGCCAATTTCCCTCAGAAACGGGAACAAATTAGGGTGAGGTACGTCCCCCAATAAATCCGTCAAACCTGGATAAAAACAATTAAAAAACTTTAAACGAGATTGGTTAAAATTTGGACAGTTACACAAAATATGCAACACTGTCTGAGTAACGTTGCATGTATTGCACACCGGAGCTGGTTCGCGTAAAAGGAGATATTTATGCGTGAATCTGGTATGGCCGATACGGAGACGGGAAATAACGACTTGTTCCCTTCTCGTAGCTCTTATAGATTTAAAGCCTTTTGCAGATGGCTGGATGGAGTGTAATTTATTGTGTATTTCTCCATCCCAGTGTATTTGCCAGTCAGTGTTAAGGTAAAATGTAATTTTTTATGTCTTCAAAGGGAACGAAATCCTCAACATAGGAACTTGCAGCCTGGGCAACTGTGTCTGCTGCCTCATTTCCAGTGATGCCAACATGACCTGGTATCCAACAAAACAGGATTTCAAAATTGTTTCGTTTGAGACTTATGTAGGTGGAATGGTTGTATAACAAAAGGGTGACTATTGCTGTTACAGTTAATGATAGCATCTAATTTAGTCCGTGTATAAAATCCACTTTTTGTGATGTGATTCTGCTATTGTTTCTAAAGATGTGGCTATAGCTTTAATTTGAGATGTGAAGACAGAACAGGAATTATTTAACTGTTGTGCGATGATTTGACCATTAATTACTGCCGCAAAGCCGACATGATCGTTAGTTTTCGAACCGTCAGTAAAAATTTCATGATACCCAGAATATTTTTGTTTCACTTCATAGTAGATTTGTTGATATACTGAGTCAGTTGTAGTGTGCTTTTGAAATTTATCGAAAGCGTGAAGGATGGATAAGTTATTTTTGTTCCAGGGTTCAATTAGCTCTGGTGTGTAATTTGTTTTTTTAGACTATTGAGCGCCTGTCGCATTCGGATTCCAAATGTTGGTGTGCACGAAGGACGACGCAGAAATAGATCGGTATTTGATGGATGAAAAATATATAGATGCAAGGGATGTTTTGTATTCTGTTTGATTTTGAAATAGAAATTAAGGGAAAGCTTGGTTGGTTGGTTGGTTGTTTTGGGTTTTCTGGCACAAGAGCTTTTATAGGCTATACTGCGCCAAACGATGATAACCCATAAAGCACATAAGATTTTAAAAACATTTTAAAACATGCATAGATGATGATTAAAATCCAAACTAAGCAAGCGAAAGAATGGACTGACAATTTTTAGTAAAATCAGATACATATTAAACCAAAGACAAAACACTCAAGACGAAGATAAAACCACTAAATTAGAGATATAAAACCAATTTCATTTAAAAAGGGAAACAAATTAGGATGGGGTGTATCCCCAAGTAATCCTGTCAAAGATGGATAAAAATTATTAAAATGTTTAAAACGTACACGGGGCAGCTACATAAAATGTGGAACACTGTCTGGTTTACATTACATTTAAGACATGTAGGTGTAGGCTCGTGGCAAAGAAGATATTTATGAGTAAATCTCGTGTGACCAATGCGAAGACGGGACAATATGACTTGGTCCCTTCTTTTTGTCCTTAAGGATTTAAAACCTTTGGTCAGTGGCTGGATGGAGTGCAATTTATTATGCATTTCTCCATCCCAGTCACTCTGCCAATAGTTGTTTAGGCAGTCTGTAACGTTATTTTTAATATCTTCAAAAGGTACGAGATCTTCTTGGGAACTAGAAGCCCTGGCAGCAATATCTACTGCCTCATTGCCACTAATACCAACATGACCAGGTATCCAGCAAAATAAAAGTTCAAAATTATTTTGTTTAAGACTGCTATATAGGTGGAAAGTTTGTATAACTAAAGAGTGGCTATTGTTGTTGCAATTTATGATAGCGTCTAGTGAACTTTTGGAGTCTGTGTATATTATCCACTTTTTGTGGTTTGATTCTGCTATTGATTGTAAGGCCGTAGATATAGCTTTTATTTCGGAAGTGAAAACAGAGCAAGAGGCATTTAATTGTTGTGAGATAATATGGCCGTTAATTACTGCTGCGAAGCCGACATGATCGTTGGTTTTCGATCCGTCGGTAAAAATTTCATTATGTAACGGATACTTTTGTTTCACTTCATAATATATTTGTTGATATATCGAAGGAGCTGTGGTGTCTTTTTTAAATTTAACAAAATCATGAATAACAGAGAAGTTTATTTCGTTCCATGGTTCACTAGTTTCTAGTGAGTAGTATGTATCATAATCTTCCATCTGCAGAAAAGTGAGCGCCTGTCTCATTCGGATCCCAAACATTTCTCATTGAAATAAAATTACTATTGTCAATATTTATCATGAATACCATATGGGTCATTTTCACCATATGCTTACATTTCAGAAATTTTAAGTAATTCTTTTAACTTGCTATTTTTTGTTAGAATCACTAACAGATGATTTGTCACATATTTTAGATGTGTGAAAAAACTATTGGTTGTACACTTTGATGCATAATTAAGTATTCAAATGCTGTTGAAAAACTAAGTTGCAAGGAAAATTGTTGTCCGTTAACATACAAAATCGATATGAAATGGGGACATAATAACTAATATGTTATATAATTGAATCGTTTATTTCGAAAAGGTAACATCTCTATTTTGATCTCCTCTGTCTCTTTAGAAAATTAAACAGCGCACGGTTATATTTTTGAAGGTCATAATCAATGAAAAAATGCCTTTAGTTAAGTACACAATTACTGTAATAATTTACCAAATAATCATTGATTATGACATTCAAAAATATAACCGTGCGCTGTTTAATTTTCTAAAGAGACAGAGGAAATCAAAATAGAGATGTTACCTTTTCGAAATAAACGATTCAATTAAATTAATTGACATTAATAAAATCACTTCCCAGAGAACTGTTTTCGTAACGACCCTGATGCGTACTTTCATCACAAATGTGGCTCTCAAACTAAGATAAGTAGCGTTTCAACACCGTTCTCGGCGATTTCGGCAAATTCACACACATTACTTTAAACTTCATGCCAAAAAGAATTTGCAAAACTTATAGATTTTTCGTATTACAGCTTTGAATTTGTTGCAGGAGACTGTCTGAAAAAACTCCGGACAGAATTTACATGACAATTTCAAGTTTTAGAAATATGTAATTAGACCTTACTTCATAAGAAAAGTATAGCTTCATTATTCTATTTTTAGATATTAATTGCCAAATTTATGTAGTGTTAATAGGTTTTTTGAAATACTATCTTTAACAGACTATGGGATTGGGACACGCAGGGGACTGTGTTTTTGGCGCTTAGATAATTTCTAGAAAAAAAAATTAAATTGCTATCACTCCAAATACAATTGGGCCACAAAGCATTAATGCTTTACTTGTATTATAAGCGATAATTGCTTTATTACACTTTATTATTTTTAAAATACTCAGTCCGGACAGCCAATTACCAGTTTACAGAGAATCGCCCATATAGATACGATGTTAAACCTTCTATTGTAACTTCAGCGATAAAAAACACTGATAGAAGAAAAAATACGTACCCCCTTTTCCAAAATGGGAAAATTTGTATTAATAAATATTTTTATATTCTCATTTGTTTAATTTACTGTATTTATTATAGTATCCTTAAGACGAAATATCAATTCACAAAAAAATAGTACTCACTCCCTTTATATTATTTACTCTGGTTTAAAGGACTTAAATAGTTGAAAGATACGTCACAGAATGATTGTTTAGCTCAACAACAGGTGTTGAATTGGGGTTTTCTTCCAGGGGGTGGGGGGGACACATTTTTTAATCTTCGTGCACGTGCGAAGAACAAGTTTAGGTTGGTTTGGTTTGTTTGGATTTTTTGGCGCAAGAGCCTTATTAGGCTATACTGCGCCAAGCAATAGTTTTATTTAAAAGATGAAGAGATGTTAGCGAAGATCATCTCAAATACAATGGACATAAAACTTTTAAAATTTTAAAAACAGTTCAGTGCAAGACACATACAAAGCTTAAAATTTCAAATGTTAAGACGAAAGCAAGAATTGTCGAGCGACAGATTAAAAACAGAACTGCATAACAAACAAGATAACATATAAAACCAGAAACATTTAAACGAAACAAAGACGAAACCAACAAGATAACAGAGATAAAAACACTATATTAGAGAAAAAAAACCAACGTCATGTAAAAAGGGAAACAAATTAGGATGGGTTGTATCCCCAAGTAATTCCGTCAAAGACGGATAAAAATTATTAAAATATTTAAAACGAATATGTTTAAAATTTGGGCAGTTACATAAAATATGTAACACTGTCTGATTAACATTGCATGTGTTGCATAGTGGGGCTGGTTCATGACAAAGGATGTATTTATGTGTGAATCTGGTATGGCCGATGCGAAGACGGGCTACTATTACTTGTTCCTTTCGCTTATTATTAAATGATTTAAAACCTTTTGTCGAGGGCTGGATGGCATGCAATTTATTTTGTGTTTCAGCGTCCCATTCATTCTGCCAATGTTTGTTAAGACTGTCTATAATACAGTTCTTGATGTCTTCAAAAGGAACAAGGTCTTCAGCATGGGCACTTGCAGCCTTGGCAGCTGTGTCGGCTGCATCATTCCCAGCAATGCCTACATGACCAGGGATCCAACAAAATATTATTTTAAAATTTTTCTCTTTTAGACTGTGATATAGTTTGAAACATTGAAGAACTAAAGGATGGCTATTGCTGCTGCAGTTTATGATGGCATCTATTGAACTTTTTGAGTCACTGTATATTATCCAGTTTTTATTGTATGATTGGGTTATTGTTTGTAACGACGTGACTATAGCTTTAATTTCTGAAGTGAAGACTGAGCATGCAGTGTTTAGTTGTTGTGAAATGATTTGTCCATTAATTATTGCGGCAGAGCCAACGTGATCGTTAGACTTTGATCCGTCTGTGAAAATTTCATTATACTGAGTATACTTTTCTTTTACATTATAGTAGAGTTGTTGAAAAACTGAATCGGCTGTGGTGTCTTTTTTAAATTTATCAAACTCATGGAGAACAGAAATATTACATTCGCTCCATGGTTCAATAAGTTCTGGAGTATTGTATGTATCAAAATCCGGAATATGCAGTAAATTAAGCGCCTGTCTCATTCGGATTCCAAACGTTGGGATAACCGAAGGACGACGTAGAAATAAATCGGTATTTGATGGGTGAAAAATATATAAGTGCAAGGGATGGCTTGTGTTCTGCTTGATTTTGAAATAAAAATATATATAGACTATTAACAGGTGAGGTTCGAAAGGCACCTGTGCAAATGCGCAACGCCTGGTTATGTATAGGATCCAGAGATTTAAGATAGCTTTTTGCTGCAGAGCCATAAACTTGGCAAACGTAATCAAGTTTTGAGCGTATTAGAGCCCTGTAAATACGTAACATGGACTCTGTATGGGCACCCCAAGAAGTGTTAGCTAAAACCTTAAGAATGTTTAATTTTAATGTGCATTTCTTTTTTAGCTCCTGTATATGCGGCAAAAATTTGAGTCTATTGTCTAGAGTCAGACCAAGAAACTTTCCTTGATCTTTAACAGTTATGGGTTGATTATTAAGCAGCAAGTTCGGGTCAAGATGAAGCCCTCTCTTACGGCAGAAATGTATACAGAAGGTTTTTTGAGCAGAAAAAGAAAAACCATTTTCCTCTGCCCATTGAGAGACTTTATTAATGGCTATTTGAAGCTGCCTTTCAATGATATCATGTTCGCTGACGAGAAAGAGATTTGAAAATCATCCACGAACATGGTACCTTTGACAGCGGGGGGTAGTTGTTCAATTAAGCTATTGATTGCAATAACGAAAAGGGTTACGCTCAACACACTTCCCTGGGGTACACCTTCTTCTTGGATGAAGGTATCAGACAGAATAGACTAGACGCGTACACGAAAAGTTCGGTATTTGAGAAAATTGGAGATAAAAATAGGTAGGTTACCTCGCAACCCATAGTCGTGCAGAGTTTTGAGGATCCCATATCTCCAAGTACGGTCATATGCCTTTTCAATGTCAAAAAATACGCTCACAAGATGTTTACGTTTAAGAAATGCTTCTCTGATCGATGTTTCAAGAAGCAGCAAATTATCTACAGTGCTCCTGCAGCGCCTGAATCCACTTTGGAATGAGGATAGTAGATGATTTGATTCCAGAATGAAAATTAGTCGGGCGTTAACCATACGCTCCATCAATTTACATAAGCAACTAGTAAGGGCTATAGGTCTGTAGCTTTCAGATTGGTTGGGTGGTTTATTTGGTTTCAGTAATGGTATAATTGTTGCTTGAGTCCAGATGGTCGGAAAACGTTGTTCAGTCCAGATTCTATTGAAAAGATGTAGTATATATTCTAAAGAGGGTTTACTTAGATTTTTCAGCATAATATTATGTATCTCATCAGGACCAGGTGAAGTATTGCGGGTTTTTTGCAAAGCTATAAGAAGTTCTTTAAAAGTAAAATCGGTATTATATGAATCTAAAATGTTTGAATTAAAATTAAGGATTTTTCTTTCCTTAAGTGATTTGAGAGCTAAAAACTTTGAACCATACTTGTCTGCTCTGGAGACTTCTGACAAGTGTGTCCCCAAGCAGTCAGCCACCTCTTTAAGGTCAGATATTGTTTGACCATTTTTCTCAAGTATGGGAGCACAAGATGTTTGATATTTGCCAACGATTTTTTTAATTTTGCCCCAAACGGTTTTGGATGGGGTGGACGTCGTTATTGTGCTGACATATGTTTGCCACGAGTCCCGTTGGCTTTTTCGCCGAATCCTCCGAGCTTCAGCACGAGCTCGTTTGAGTGATACAAGATTTTGTGTGGTCGGATATCGACGAAATGTGTTCCATGCTTTTTTCTGTTTTTTATAGGCTGCCTGACAATCGGAGTTCCACCAAGGCTTCGGAAATTTAACCCTTTGTATCACCGTGTTGCGTATCTGCAACATACCGAAAAACTGAGCATCGTTTGCACAGTGAAGTTTCGAAGGCAATTTCATAGATTGTAGCAGTCTTGCAGCATTACAGTTAACCTAAGTTATTCATAAAATTCTCAACAAATGGCGATACTAGCGAATTTTTGCAAATCAAAGTTGAATTTTTCACTTGAGCAGTCGCACGTGGTTGATGCTGAAATTAATTTCAAATTTAGCGAAATTTAAAAGACTGGGAAAGTCCAGCAATAGGTATTCCATGAAGGTAGGTTCATGTTCTTTACATGAATCCAATTTTTTGCTAAAAAAATTCCAAATTTTAAAAGAAATAGGCTATTTTAGGTTTGTTGTGCATCTGCAACAACAGGTAATTTCTACCCATAATTTATAGCTTTTTAGAACATTGATAAAGAAAGATGTACTATTTTTTCTGTGTTTGTTTAAAAATTATCTTCATACTTTTCGAAGCAATTTGATAAACAAGGCGAAGAAAAGGTTATTAACTTGGGAGAGCCAGATTTTGGTGCAGCATCCAATAATTTGAACCTTTTAGTAAGAATTATTCCTCGTCATAAGACTTATCATTCATACTTTGATAAATTTTTCACTTCAATTCCTTTGATCATATATTTGGCGAATTATGGTATTCTTAGTTTAGGAACAGTAAGAAGAAATCGTATACCTAACTTCAAGTTACCCAGTAATAAAGAAAAGATGAAAAAAGAGCGTGGATCATCTAGTGAATATTTTGCAACTGTTGAAGGGATTGATGTTTCAACAATATCATTTAGAGACAATAAAATTGTTCATTTAGCATCATCCTTTGCTGGCGAAGAACCAAAATCAAAAGTTCGAAGATACGATAAATCTACCAAGACACAGAGATTGACCGATCTTTTGTTGTAGGGGAATATAACAGACATATGTGTAGGTGTCGATTTGATAAATAGCATTATGGGGAGACAAAAAATATTACTGAGAAGCAAAAGATGGCCCGTTCGCATGTTTACCACTTTTTGGATTTAATTATGTCTAATGCTTGGCTACTGTACAAACTAGGGATGCACCGATAAGCAAATTAGCCGATTACCGATTACCGATTAATCGGCGAATGAGAATCGGCCGATTAATCGGCAGAGCCGATTAATGTACGGTTTTATTATTTTTAATATTACCAACTTCACCCTCACTGTTTCTCCCTTTCTAATACAATTCCGATTTTTAAAAATGGTTACTTATTTGTTTTTGACAAAAGATTTGTTTTTCTCAATTTTTCCATGTTAAATAATTTCAAAGTTTTATCAACTTCCTTTGAATTTTTAAAAATATTTTTGTAAATAAAATTATATTAACGCACTGGACGTAATAGTTATTAAAACAAATGGAGGGTGGGGGTACTGTGATGAGCACTTTAATTTAGGGTGTTCTTAATTTAAATTTAATTTTCAACTATAAGTAGCAATTTAATTCAGGACTTGGAAATTAGAGGTTATATAAAAGCAATAAGCTAAAGAGAAAAATATCGAGACATGAAAAATGTTACAACATTGTCTATAAGTGTAGATTTATTCAGAATAGAAATATTAAATTATTAAATCATTTATATCAACTGAGAGGCAATTTATTATTATTATTATTATTATTTTGTATTTCATTCTTTGAATTATTTGTTTTGTTTTTACTCATTACAGTTTCGTAAAACGTGTAATTCTTGTTTGCAGAAAATTCTTCTTTTCTTGTTTATAAATTTATCCATCGTAATATTGTGTTCAAAAATCGTTGAGTTAATTTTATTTAAAACATCTTTTCCGCCGGTTGATCAGCAAAATTTGACTGATTATAAATGAAATGAAATCTTCATGTTTTTGAATTCCAACTTAAAATTTCAGGAATTTGCAGAGGGTTATCTTTTAATATTTCAATCAGTTTTAAGTTTTCTATGAACTATTTGTTTTCTTTTTACTCTGTACACAGTTTCATACTGTATGTTATAGTAAGGATTTCAGAAAATTACATTTATTTACTGTTAATAAAACAATTTATCATAGTTTCTTGGTGAAGGTAAACTTTAAAAGATAATACAAAAAAATAAAAAAATTCGCCGATTAATCGGCAAGATTTTGCCGATTATAAATAATCGGCAAAGTGGCCGATTATGGCCGATTAATCGGTACTGCCGATTAATCGGTGCATCCCTAGTACAAACGCGTACATGTGGAGAAAAGTAAAAATGAAAAGATCTTGAATTCTGCTGACTTTCGTCTTAAAGTTGCCGAAACTATGTAAATTGAACACTCGGATCAGGGATAACAGAAAAAGAAGAAGTGATATAGAAGAACGTATACAGAAAAAAAAATAAAATGCCTGCTTAGCATATCCCACCAAAACCAGTACGCCTAGGCGAAATTGGACATTGGCCTAACTGGGCAGATAAAAGAATAAGATGTAAAAACCCAAAATGTAAAGGATTTACGCAAACAATTTGTGAGAAATGTGGTGTACGACTCAGTTATAACAAAAACAATATTTGTTTCAAAAATTTCCGTGTAAGCTGAAATCAAGCACATTTTGCATTTTTATACCATTTTGCATGATGTTGCAGAAATGCAACAAACACATTTTTGTCAACAAATTAAAAAATTTTTGTTCCAGATTTTTTAAATTATTTTTCCCATGCTTCGAATTGCATTTGCTAACACGAGAACAAGTATTTTTAAAATCGGAGTTGTTGGGATACAAAGGGTTAATCCTCCTCTTGGTGGTTCTTGGTAAAGCAGCTTTCGCTGCATTCAATATAATGTCGGTTACTCGGCTTACTGCTACATCGATGTCAGAATCATTCACTACTTCCGATGTTATTTCTGCCAACTGGGTAAATGCTGCCCAATCAGCTCGATCAAGGCAGAAACTGGCTTGCTGCTGCGGTTGATAGCTGCAGCGCCCAGTAAAGGTTATCTTGATCGGAAAGTGGCCACTACTGTAGAGTCCACTTTCAACTCGAAATTCCCACAGTGGCAGAAGAGAAGGTGAGCATACTGCAAGATCGATGGCATGATATGTCTGCGTCGGAAGATGGAAATAAGTATTTTCGCCATTATTAAGAATGCATAGATCATTGTCACTGATAGAATTTTCTATTATCAATCCTCTACTGTTGGTGTCTGGACTCCCCCAGAGAGGATTGTGGCCATTGAAATCCCCCAAGATGACAAATGGGGGAGGGAGTTGATCTATCAATGCCTGCAATTCCACGCTTCTCAAGTCATAAGAAGGTGGAATGTACACAGAACAGACTGTGACCAGCGAGTGAAGGTGGACACGCGCAGCTACTGCCTGGAGGGTCGTGTTGATATTGAGCTGGCTAGATGCATAATCATTAGAGATTATCATCGCCACTCCTCCACAACGACGGTCTCCTGTCAAGCAGTCCTTGCGGTATATTTCAAAACCTTTGAGTCTCGGTTGATCAGAAGGTGACAAGAATGTCTCTTGCAGACAGAAAATGGCCGGTTGGTGAAATTCAACAAGATCTTTGACGTCCGTGACATTACGCGAGTAACTCTGACAATTCCAAGAAATAATGTTCAGGGCCATGAAGAGAAAAAGAGAGAAAAACGGCCAAAAGAAAGGAAGGCGGCTCATGAGGCAGGGACGTCCGTCCATCCCTCATCTTCGGATGGCGGCAGCTCTTGAAACTCAACATCATCGACATCCTCATGGGGGGAAACAACTTCCTTATGATAAGATTTAGTTAAGATTGTTTTCTTGCTAGGTAGCAAGAAGTCCTCTTTTTTAAAATTATAATAATTGGGAGGCCTCTGTTTAGAGGTAGCTCCGATTTTAGCACGTGCTTTAATGATTTTCTTTTTTTCCGTACATTTTTTAGAATTTTGTGTATTCGGTTTATTTATACAAAAAGATTCGGCAGGTTTTTGTTTTTCTATTTGTGTTTTATTTTCATTAAGTTTGCTCGGGGAAGATTTTGCACTTGCGGATATTTTATTTGGAGATTTGGGTTTGTAAGCTTGGTTAGAATTAGCTTGTGTTTGTGCCTCTGTTTGTGTGCTGGAACTTTTGAAAACTTTTCTAACTGCAGCCGCATAAGATAATCCTGCTGCAGGAGTGCGGGAATCAACTATTTTTCTTGCCTCAGGATAAGATATATTTTGCGATGTTTTTATTACTTGGATCTCTTTCTCAAGGAGCCATTTTGCGCACTTTCTAGAATAAGATGGATGATCCTCCTTGCAGTTTACACATTTATATTGTTTTGTGCAGCCATTACTCTCGTGGCCAGGTTCAGAACATCTGGCACAGGTGTCAGTACCACGGCACGCAAACTTAGAATGGCCAAACCGCTGGCATTTAAAACACCTTAGCGGATTTGGTATATACGGCCGGACTGGGCAAGAGAGATAACCAGCTTTGACACGATGAGGAAGGACAGGAGTATTAAAGGTCAGAATGATATGCTTTGTGTTTACCATCTCGCCATTGCGTTTGATGGTTATCCTTTTTACTCCTGTCACATGCTGGTCTTGCATCTCGTCTAAGATCTCCTTCTCAGAAGTGAAGAAAAGATCTGGCTCGGAGATGATGCCTCGAGAAAGATTTAATGTTGTATGTGCGGAGACAGTAACGATATAAGAGCCAATTTGTTTGATAGACATAACTGATTTAATTTGTTTTTGATCTTTAATTTGAAGGAGAAGTTCGCCGCTGCGTAGCTTTTTAACGGATTCGTATTCACCAATCTGATGTACGAGTGATTTATTAATGACAAATGGAGAAACTGCAGTCAAATTTAACAAAGGGTCGTTTCGTTTGATTAGAAAATATTTTGCATTAGACGCGACTTTCTGACGCTCCCCACTAGGGGGAGAAAGGTTTTTATCTTTTGTATCCATAAGCGGACCGGAGAACTGGGGGAAAAGTGGGGTCGAGCCCCTGCGTAGCCCCCCTACACAGGGGTAAGGCTGCATACGACAGGGTTCGCCATCTAGCCCTGAAGCCTCCCGTGAGAGATACCGCTTGGCCCCGGTACCACGCAGCCATCGGCACGGTTATCACACCTTGGCTTGGGCTTGTTCCGAAATTTGGTAAGTGTGATGAGGGAAGGAGGGAGAAAAATCCCTACCCGCCGAACTTCGGTTTGAGCAACTGGGGGTCACTACTCCGCCAAGAGCTCGCCCCGAACACACCACACCGCAAGCCCCCCCACCACGGCAAGGTAAACGGACAACGGGGGGGGGAAAATCATTTTGTTTTAAGCTATTGTATAAAAGGAAAGATTGAATAACCAGAGGATGACTGTTGTTATTGCAGTTAGTGATAGATTCTACTGAACTCATTGAGTCAGTGTAGATTACCCATTTTTTATGTCCTGTTTGAGCAATTGCTTTTAGAGATATAAATATGGCTTTAATTTCAGAAGTAAAAACTGAACAGGAGGTATTTAATTTGCCTGAAATTACTCGATCATCTAAAACTGCAGCAAAGCCACAGTGATCAATGGATTTAGATCCATCCGTGAAAATTTCTTTATATTGATAATATTTATTTTTAATACTGAGATACCTTTGTTTATAGACTAAATTTGCTGTAGTTTCTTTTGGGTACTTCTCAAGGTCATGCAGTGTAAAAATAGTATCTTCGCTCCATGGCTCAAGAGGTTCTATATTGTTATAAGTTTTAAATTCTGTCAGCTGAAGGTCACTAATAGTCTGTCGCATTCTGATACCAAATGTTGGACTAGCCGAAGGGCGGCGCCGAAATAAGTCAATATGGGATGGATAAAAAACATATAAATGAAGAGGATGATTGGTGTCGGATTTTATTTTAAAGAAATAATTTAATGATAATTTAAGCCGCCTATAATGAAGTTTAGGTTCTTGTGCTAATATATACAGGCTATTTATAGGTGAAGTTCTAAAGGCTCCTGTACAATTGCGCAAGGCCTGGTTATGTACTGGGTCTAGAAGTGTGAGATAGCTTTTGGCAGCCGAGCCGTATATCTGGCAGCCGTAATCAAGTTTTGAGCGTATCAGAGCCCTGTAGATTCTTAACATGGACTCTGTATCGGCACCCCAAGAAGTGTTAGCCAAGACTCTGAGAATGTTCAATTTTAGTGTACAATTCTTTTTTAATTCTCGTATATGAGGTATAAATTTCAGTTTGTTATCCAGTGTGAGACCAAGGAATTGTCCTTGCTCTTTTACAGAGATTGGTTGGTTATTAATAAGTAGCTCTGGATCAGGATGAAGACCTCTTTTTCGACAGAAATGAATACAGAATGTTTTTTGAGTAGAGAAAACAAAGCCATTTTCTTCCGCCCATTGTGAGACTTTATTAATAGCTGTTTGTAGTTGTCTCTCAACGATACTCATGCTCGGTGACGAGAACGAGATTTGAAAATCATCAACGAACATGGTACCTTTGACAGCGGGAGGTAGTTGTTCGATTAAGCTGTTGATTGCAATTAGGAAAAGAGTTACGCTCAAAACACTTCCCTGGGGTACCCCTTCTTCTTGAATGAAGGTATCCGACAGAACAGACTTGACGCGTACACGGAATGAGCGATCTTTCAAAAAATTGGCAAGGAAGATGGGGAGGTTACCTCGCAACCCATACTCATGCAACGTTTTGAGAATCCCGTATCTCCATGTACGGTCATATGCTTTCTCTATGTCGAAGAATACGCTCACAAGATGTTTACGTTTAAGAAAGGCTTCTCTAATTAATGTTTCGAGGAGCAGCAGATTGTCAACTGTGCGTCTGCCACGCCTGAATCCACTTTGATAGGGGGACAGTAGGTGGTTCGACTCCAGTATGTACATCAACCTGGCGTTGACCATCCGCTCCATTAGTTTACATAGGCAGCTAGTGAGAGCTATGGGTCTATAGCTCTCTGGCTTATCAGATTGTTTATTTGGTTTGAGGATGGGTATAATTATCGCTTGACTCCATGCTTTTAGGAGTCGCTGTTCAGAATAAATGCGATTGAAAAACAGCAGTATTTTTTCTAAAGAAGAGTTACTTAAATTTCTCAACATACCATTGTGGATTTCATCTGGACCAGGTGATGTGTTTTTTGTCTTCTTTAAAGCGATATTTAGTTCTTTAAATGAAAAATCTGAATTGTATTGCTCATTAATGTTCGAATAAAAATTCAGGAGTCTTTTCTCTTTTACAGATTTTATAGCTAAAAATTTTGGGCAATAATTATCTGCTCTGGAGACATCTGCCAAATGCGTCCCCAAGCAGTCTGCCACTCCTTTGTAATTAGATAAAATTTGACCTTTCTTCTCTAAAATTGGTGCACAAGATGTATTATAGTTGCCAGCGATTTTTTTAATTTTACCCCACACGGTTTTGGATGGGGTGGACGTCGTGATTGTGCTGACATATGTACGCCACGAGTCCCGCTGACTTTTTCGTCGAATCCTACGAGCTTCAGCAGAGCTT